>CAAKHC010003134.1:47011-76616 GCA_901007825.1 Macroramphosus scolopax | reverse complement strand
ATAAAACAACAAAATATATTCAGAAGTTATTAATCAATGTCAGTTAATTCTGTGTTTTCTGGAGTATTTTGCAAAAATGTGGTAGATATTAACCTTTCTTTACTTTTAGCTAAGGAAAGTTGCTCAGTTGAGCTCCGCTGGAAGCAAAGCTTGACCCAGTAATGATCGCACGACGACCCGAGTCGGCTCCAGACTGCCGCTGCTGCCACATCGGTGTTTATAATTAGAGGTCCTGGTTTGAGTCAAACATGGAATAAACCAATCAAAGCTTCGTGAAGCCTTGATGTGAGAGTTCCTGCGGGGGGGCAACAAGTAGCTTCAATATATTAAACAGGCGATTAAAGATGAATAATTGATGCTAATTATAATCAGGGGACCTTGACGCTCCACCATTAATCAAGGAGACACACTACATTCCAACAGACGAACACAATCCGTGTCTCTTGATTGATTGTATGCAAACTACCACGATACAGAATGGAGAGAGGGAAGCCGGCACGCAGTCTGTCTACCATAATAAGACACAAATGTGGATGCTATATTTGTATGTGTGTGTGTGTAAGCTGTGTCATGCTTCCAGACATACAGTAAGCTCATTGGTCTAAACTGCATTAGGCTGCTCAGGCACTTGTATATCAAAGTCAGAACTCCTTTGGACGAGTGATAGACAGGTCACATCATTTCCATCCTGCTCCTTTCATCCAACTGATGATTTTACTCTTCATTCGCTGCTTTTTGTGGGAACCAAAAGGCATTCTCCTGTGAATTATTCTCTATTGCTTTAATCTTCCAGATTATACGTCGTTCACTTTCAGTGTGTGTATGTGACATGTGTCCATGTCAGAAGCTGGACTCCGGGACTGTCCTCTTGCGCCCCAGTGAGGTTGTGCTGTAACGAGTCCTCTGCAGGGTCCCGTATGTTGGTTTTTCCGTCGTCAGGCTGTGAGACGGCGCCTGGGCTGTCGACATCCCGTTGCGATGCAAAGAAGCTGTCCGGCGAATGTTCTGCTCCGTCTTGTTGGTGATATTTGAGGAGCTCTGAGAGCGTTTGATGTCGGAGGTGGGTCGTCCCACCTTCCCGTTTGATATTTCATCTCCCAGATGGCTGTAGTACTTCCCTGCCTCCACCCCAGGTCTGCCTCCTGCCGCTCCGTTGGACAAGGACAATCTGGAGAGGGTCCTTCTCCCTCCTTCGTCGCCTCCTCCCTTCCCTGACTCACCCTCCCTGGATTTCCTCGAGTCCTTGTCCTTCTTCAGGAAATTGCCTTTGAAGAAAGAGAGCAGTCCCTCGTTGTTCTTGGGCACTTCTCCTTTCTTGGTCTTAGAGTTTCCTTCATTTGTACCATGACTTTCCTTCTCAGCCCTTTCCCCCTTTGGTCTCCTCAGAGTCCCATCAACGACGCCTGGGGTGCTGTGACTGGGTTCAACTACTGCACCGGAGCCCCTTTTCGATTCAGCTTCGTGAGCAGCTTTGGAGGAGCTCTGATTCCTGGCCTCTTTTCTTCGGGTCAGAGTGTTACTGCTGAAGCTACTGCTGATATAGGCCGTGCCCTCATCTTTTGTCCGGCTCCCTTTGCTGTGCCTCAAGCTGGCTGTTTTGTCTGGAGGCATCTTCTGTCCCTCTGGGATCTTCAGAGAATCAAGCGGCAGCTCTTCTCCTGCTTTACCCATACAACTTATCCTACCAACACTTGAAGATCGGACTTTGGTTGCAGCCTTGCCCTCAGCCGGATCCTTTATGCTGCGTGGTTCGCTCATTATCGTGATTATGGGATCTTTCGTGCACCGGGGCCGCCGGCCAGATTCCAGGTACTGCACCAGCTCCACAGGGTCGGGATCTGGAACCACTGGAAGCACTGGGTCAAGTTTTCGCCTTCCTTTCGAACCAAAGGACCAGCGCAGGGGAAAGACCTTGCTCAGGGTGTCCTTGGTCTTGGTGGGGGCTCTCATGCTCACACTCCGCCCCTGCAGACCCCTGACAAACGGCCTGCTCTCAAAGCCCCCTAACAATTAGGTAAGGAGGAAATTGAATTTAGATTCAGGACGTAAACAGAGTATTTGTCTTAACCTACTAAAATATCAGCTATAAAGATTAGTCCCTCACCTCTTTCCTCTTTAGTACCACTCTCAAGGAAGACTGGAGACTCAGGTGAGTCAGGTATGGAAGACTGGCAGGTAGTGGAGGACCGAGACACCAGACTGCCTCTCTTGCTGTCTCCTGTCAGTCGGATCAGCCAGTGGTCCGACATGGATGAACTGGTGGAGCCTGTAAGACAAGTAGAGAAGAACACAGGGACATTTCTATTAGACTCCTCCACTGCTATCAACCACGTCTGCCTGTGTTGTGACAGTTATTAATATGTAAATATCTGTGTTGTTTTATTCTCCTGTTATATTGTCAATTATTTCAATTCTGAAGCCCGGCGTCGCTTCTTTGAAGATAATCTGATTGATTTTAGTGTCACATGCAGGAGAAAGGAGAGTTAAGTTGGAACAGCCCAAAATCCTTGGCTTGCTTCTCAAATACTTTAGCTGCTTCTTTGACTGGTTCAGAGTCAGTCGCTCGGTTCGTCCTTGTTTCCAGACATCAGACCTACACGTCCATGCGCAGCACTTTATACACGGTGAGTGTGTGGAGGCCAGTCGAGAGGTTCGACCCCGGCACAGGACCGAGTGATCCTTCAGATTTGTTCTAAATGTGTCTTTGACACTTAGTCTGAGAATGCCAAGACCTCTCTTCCAACATATCTAATAGCCTGTACGATCTCTCTCACCTGTGTATTGAGTCACATAAATAAACGTCCATTAGGTATTTGCCCTTTCAATAGTATACTTTTGCCTTTATATAAGCAGCCGTCGCATCAACACGCAGTCTGTTTGCTGGATTCCGTCTCTGTTATTGGGCGACTTCAGCAGCAGAGAATTAAATGCTACAGCACAGCCGCCCCGCAGGCACACTATTTAATCTCAATCTTCTGATGCCTTTCAGTTCTCTGCCTTCAGGCAAGTGTGTTTGAGTTTTAATTGATTTTGATTTATTGTGCGCCCCTCTGTAAGTGTTTATTCCAAAAAAGTGTTTATTCCAGTTAATAACATGAGCAGGGACACAGAGACACTCCAGGCTGAGCATCACTAATGTGAGGAAAAGGTCTTCCCTTTGAAGCAGCCACCTATAGTGGCTGCTTATTTAACCGCGCAGGACATGACATATTGGAAAAAAGATTTCTTTTTTAAGTCCGTGAAAATTCAGTTGCAGAATAATCTGAGAGTCTCTGGTCGACGGACAGAAAACAGACGCAACAACCCAACTAAAGTCTGATTTTAGCTCTCACAGGCTTCCTAAATGTTTGAATAATGTGACTGCAGTGGTTATTAATATTTAACTATCTATCCTCTGATATATTATTTCAAGGGATCAAGGGAATGCTGATTTTGTATTATCAATGTGTTCTGAGAGGGAGTCAACACTTAGACCACCTGAGGACAATTCATGAATAATCTTTCTGTGTTTAACTTGAAACTCTAAACAAAATAATTGGTGGTCTGGTCAGTCTTCAACAGTCGGATCAGCACAGGCTGACATTAAACCCCGCTTGAAGGCATCAGTGTCATAGCAACTCACAATAGGTAGAAAAGGCTGAGCGGCAGGGATTCAAGAAAAGCACGAACTTTTTCCAACAAATAATGGTCGTTATTCTTTATGTCCACTCCTCTGCAACACTTGACAGGATGAGAGAAGCCCGTACTTGCAATAACTAATTGGTCGAGGTAAAGTTTCTGTATTTCCTTTGTACTGAATAACTTCAGATAAAACATCTTCCTGCAAATAATTCAGCCAAGAAATGCTGTTATTATTATTTTTACTGTGTAGGAGGCGTCTGACTGTGTGTTTATTCCTCAATCCTGAATGTACAAAGTGATCTGAAAATAGGTTATCAGTTTAAACACCCCCCGAGCCCTCTGCTGAGACTCACCCCCCCCCTCTCTCTCTAATATCACTATCAGGGCAGAAATTACCGGAAATTACCGTTAATGTATTTTTAATCGTTTATCACTTCTTCAATATTCCTTCAGACACATGCTGCAATTATTAATAGTTCCGTCGTGTGTCAGAGAATCGTACCGTTGTATTTATACGCCGTCGCTTGGCATGTTTTGTATTTTTATAACAGAAACAAATGGAACGAAATAAGACATCATATCTCATCTAAATGGTAAAATGTTACATAATAATTACGGTGCGTGCTCAGACACTTTCTGCCGCTTCAGGGAACATAATAGCTGAGAAGCTGATTATCGACAAAATAAAGTGCAGCAGTCTACTTTGCCAGAGTGGCTCCTCATTACCTCCTCGTTGTCACGGCACATGGACTAGTGAAATGTTCAGTCTCTATAAATCCATAGGCTCTTTCCAATATTAAAGTGATTACGTGATCCAGTCTTGTAGTCGTGGAGCTTACCTCTGAGCGAGCTGCTGGCCGACCAGGGAGGAATGGTGTTACGTCTCTGGTAGAAGAGAATATAGGCCCCTCTGGTGCATATCTCCTCGTCTGGCACCAGGTCCACACTGCTGTCGTCGTAGCTGTACCACCGACCGTCCATCGAGTTCCTGCAGTACGCTGGATCAGACGAGAAGGTGGGATTAGACACAAACATGTTCGAGGGAGATGAGTTAAACTCAAGATGATTCTTTGTTTGATCTGCGGCTCCCGCCAAGAAACCCGAACCAACAAATAATGTATGAAGCCTTCAAGCAAGATTCTCATGTCATAAAACTCTAATAACTCTCGTAAAATTATTCTCCCACTTCAGAGGGCGAGACAAGCCGAACTGTCTCAGCTTGATGAAAAAGCAACGTAGTAGTAAATAAATAACCTCAAGCTTTCAGAACGCTGATCATTACAGTGAAGGAATGTACGTTTGAAGTGCACAGGTGGCTCTGTGGAAGGTTTATAGCTGTTTCCTGTCAAGACTGTCTGACTGCTGCATGTTGGAACAACACTAGTGAATAAATAACAATTTGTTATTGGTTTCAGTCTTGTCAATGGGTGTTATTTATTATTATCGTCAGCAGACAAATAGTGTCTTTAACTAGTAATGTCTCTGTTGTGTAGTTGGGGAAGGAAAGCATTTTATTTTGCAGGCCTTCTCTACATTAATATTCAAGACCGGAGCAAAGTGTTAATTGGATACTTTACAAAATATAAGCTTGTAATTACTCTGACAAACCTTCATTCTTTACCCTCATTTTATCAAGCAGAAACATGCCTCCTCCTATTTATTCATTTCATTACTCCCCCGACATCCAGCAGTGACTCCACCACTGAATATTTTGTTTTCAATTCTGTTAATTTTAGAATTTTGTCTTTGGTCATTACAATTTTACGTCTGTATGGTCGGTCCTTGACTATTATATAAAGAACATCTTTATATAAGACTCACCAGGTGAGTCTCACCGTATATTCAAGTCTTCATGATCTAAATAATGTTTCCATTAAAGGTTTTCAGGAGTTTTATCTAAGCCTTCAATAGTTTACCTATCAGGGGACTTTGAATAATGAACTGGAATGCAGCCTTGAAGAGACATTCTCACTGCAGGAGGATTCACACTGAGTATCCTGAGACTGCAGATAAACAGAGAACAAAAAGAGAAATACATGTGCTGCTGCTCACAAACAGAACACCCTTGAATAAAGCGATTGCCCGGTCTTGAGTGAGACGTGTCCTACGGCGAGCGAGGTTTAACAAGGATGCAGGCGTTTTCAAACCTAGTATATGTAAAGGTTTTGCTGGAGGCAACAGCAGGTCGGCGGAAATACGGAAAAAGTTCTTTTCCCTGACCTCTCATTGATTTGTTGAAGGCTGAACTCGGTGCCCGGTGGCATCAAATATGTGCAAGTTTCGGAGAGCACAACTGGCGGTAGCGAAGTTTGCGAAGATCAACTGTTCCTTATTCGTGTTGTGCAATGGCCTTTTAAATGTGGTGAGCACATTCGCTTCTGCCGTTTCTGTCCGTCTCAACTGATCTTTGATCTCCGATACATCCACACAACATGTTGTCACTCTCAGATGAGGCACACGGCCGGCAACAGTCCTGAATAGCATCTGAATGTTATTGTTATGGAGAAAGTTGATGAAAGGAAAAAAGGTTTCTTTCAGTACATCCTGAACACGATATAATCCCAGTAGTCCGAGACATACCAGTGTAGTGTCCTCCGTGCAGTCCTCCGTGATGGTTGCACACGGCGTACAGGTCGTACAGATAGTCGTGGGGGAGGGCCATGTCGGCAGGTTGGTGGTGTTGGCCTGAGGCCTGTGGCCAGGTTGTTGGCCAGGCCCCTGAGTTCAGGTTCTTCATACTCTGACTCCTCTTCACTACATTGGGGGCCATGTCCAAACCAGTCAGAGGGAAATGCACCAGGGTTGATAGCTTGTTTCTCCGCTCTCCCACCTGTTTATGTGCAAGGAATAACAAAAACAAAGGAACCCATTGAACTGATTAATAATTAAATACAAATCAGGTAGATTTACAAGAACAGCATAGTTTGAAATACTGACTGAGACACCTTGGGTGGAAACTTTCTAAAATATGCATGTGCATTTTACCACCAGGACCTGCTTTGCTTTTGGTTACATGTCAGGTTGCAGAGACGTTACAGCATAATGTGATTTATTGTGAATTTAGAGGTGAAAGGTTCTCCGCACGAGGCTCGTCCCGCTAGTCGGTCTTACTTCTTCTGTCAGGCTCTGTGCAGCAGAGCAAAGAGACACAGTGTCTGGCGGTTCAAAGATCTCCCAATGAATTGGCGGGTTCACGCCAGGGGCAGGGAGAACAGAGGTGGAGAGAGTGTGTTGAGGCAGTGATTATATCTGCAAAGACATTGTGTCTCCCCACAAGGTAGAGTCGTCTTTCAGAGAGCTCTTGTGCACATCGACTGGTAGTACGAGTTACGACCAGGGAACTGAGACCTGAGCTGCAGCCGGCGCTCAGTGGGGATTTTATGCCGTCACATTCGTTGTTTAATTGGCTTTGTTTTAAGAAAGGATCCAATTTGAAATTCAATTCCAAGAAACCTCACTGTTGACAAACGTTTATTAACAGACGGGAAGATTTCAACGCCGCGACATCCCGACAGCGTGTGAAGCTGAACTATCTGTGAAGAACTATGTTCTGGCAGGGTGCTTCTATGAATCTTTAAATGAAATAACTGACAGGCTCCTAATGCTGGGGGGTGAAGAAAAAATCCCATTGGTCCAAGAAGATGAACTAGATTGGGTGATGTGAGTTTGCAGGCTGGTGCCTGTCGGGTCGACTACGATCAGTGAGGAGATACAGAGAGGCTGTCAGTCAAGATCTGGACTGAGATGAATCTCTTGATACTCGTAATGTAAAGGAGGTTGACAAAGGTGAGGGCAAGCAGGGAAATGTAACGCATGGATGGAAGTTGGACTCAAGTGTTTTATGTGTAGGATGAACAGTGGAGGCTGAAACAGATACGTTTGGAGAGACCCAAGAATAATGAAAGACGGAATAAGAAAGGGTAGGTTGATCCCTACTGAAGATGATAGCCTTATAAGAATATCGATTATAGCCACTTTAATCTGGACATGAATCCAGCACTTGAAGTTGGACGTCCCACAAAAATAAAGAGAGTGCTTAAAAGCTGAACCGCAGATCAGAATATATCCTGACTTAAGACCAAAAAACACTGCATTCAGACACCATGATGCAGCTTGATCTTTCATATTTCACAACATGTTCCCCGACACCACAACGCCGACATCTTTTTAAATTCACATTCTGAGGTGGAAAACAAGCCCTCGGTCAGCTATTCACTCTGAAGCTCTCAAGCCTTGTTGAAAACATGATTTGTTTCAAACTTTGGAAAAGTTCCCCGTTATGCAACCGTTTTTCACATCCTCTCATTTCTTATGATGAGGCTTTAGATGAGGTACGTGCTCGAAAATCATCCCGTACTTTTTGGCATGCTCACGAGGAGCTGAGAGGAAGTACATGTGGTGACTTAAAGCCTCCGCACCTATCAAATAAAACATTTAGTCCTCTGGCTGTAGGGAATTGGAGGCCATTCAATCGTTGATATTGGTGGTGCATTGGAAGAGGCTTTTTATTGGGCTAGCTTGCAGGAACGGATATATATAGCTGTGTGTACTGTGCATCAGCATATGAGTGATATGATGTTATAATGCTCAATGATGGACTCAAGTTGGAACCTGGACAAACGGCAGGGCAGCTGTGGTGCAACGTGGCACTAAGTTGAGGTTTAGAAGAAGAGAGGTTAAAACCCAAAGTCAGGAGGTGGCAAAATGTTACTCCGAAGATAAGAAACCTCATTTTGAAGTATGAGGCGAGTTCATTAAATTTGTCTGTAGAGGGCAGCTCAGCAGATATTAGTCTGAGAGGATTAACCAGTCCGTCAAATATTGTAAAAGAAATATAAAGGTATTTGAATTTTCTGCAATAATTAGAGAAATGTTCTGTCGGCCGTCCAGAGATATCCAGTTCAAATTATAAGCTGAGTAAAATTCTATACATCTCTATGTATTCTGTTCAGTCAGGCCCAGAGAAGCCGTAATAAGTCTCCTGTGAAGGTTAGCGGATTGTAGTTTGTCCCAGACATGACAAGGTTTGCAAAATGACTGCGTATCCCGGAGGAGGACAATGTCATTGGAACCAAAGAGAATGTGAAGTAGTTTGAAGTACGACACAGCAGAAACTGAGACCTAAAAGTCCCATTTAATACTGATAACAATATTACTAAATACTTATTTATTCAACGTCTCTTCAAGTGTCTCACTTAGCGACGACAGTGTGAGCACACACACAGAAACACCACAGCAGCTGCATTGGAAAGTAGTCGTCTTTCATATTTGTTATTCAAACTCCGACTGCCTCTGCTATGAAATGCCAAAATGTGTCTTGTGGAAATGGAATTGTCGTTGTTTGAGACCTCACATGGGGTTTTGTGCTGTGTACTAATTTCAATTTCAGTAGAATAGCTGGTGCAGTTAATTAATAAACAAGACAATGAGATAACAGCTGTGTGCCGATGTTTGACGATGGTCAGTTTCGTTCACCGTCAATGAACAATTTTAACATTAGTACGACTTAATATTAACCATAAATATTATTTAGTAAAAATGCTTATTGGTCTTCCTGACTTGTCTTCCTCCAAACAACAGACACTCGTTGAGTGTTTCAGGCCGACTTCACCGAAAAGTCATCAGGGGTTTGTGGTTACAAGCTGGTATTCATTAACATTATATCCTCCAATAAACAGGCAGAATTCATTAATGTTACCTTTATGCAAATGTGTGCAGGAGAAAACTTCGTGGTGGTGGAAAACATGTCGGACTGACAGCTTTTCTAATTTCCCTGCGGAAGGTCAGTGAGGTGTGTAAAAGGGTTTTGCAGAGGGAGGATGAGATTCATGCTGTGATGGTGCCTGCTTTAATCAACTGTTGGTTTTCAGTTGTGATTGCACTTATAGTTTTAAATGCATGTACATGTTTTAAAGCCATTAAGAAAAAAAAACATAAAACCTCAAACATGGATACTAGACGTAGTGTACTAGTATATATTTCTTTTTAACTGTTGTGCAGGCTGCGCTGCAATATATGATTTGCACATACCACGGTCGTGGCACATGCATGTACACGTGGTACATTTCATGCAACAATGAATCTGAACAACTTGTATCCAATTCACAGTAAGCAAAAGTAGAAAGAACATAATTGTACTAAAAACTTGATTTGAAACTGTGTTTATGAAAAGAAAACGTAAAAACTAATTTTCCGAGTCAGCTCCATTATGTTCTGCAGTGCTGTGAGAAGGAGCTGGCTTGCTGTGTCACCTTGGAAGGCAAAGTTAGTGAATCATAGCACTTTTGTAAAAACGACTGCAGCTGCAAACAAAGTTGATGAGTTGAACTTTGCCAACAAACCTCCAGACTGAGACGGAATTTATATTGTTTTTTTGTACTTCCTACTATCTATAGCAGGTTGGAAGGCTGCAGCAATCAGACAGCTCATGCTGATTCCGACGGCTGCTAGCAGGGTTATATCAGGAGAAAAATGAAAAGCTCAGCGTATCATTTCGGTTCTGAGATCAATCAGTCTTCAAATCTACACTGCTTGTCCATATGTCAGTGAATAGTTAGGTTGGAATGGCTCGGGTCAAAGATACTCATCAGACTTTCACAGCCAGTAAGAACCTTGTAGACCTCTCGGGTCGCTTGTTCTGGCTTGCCAGCTGTTTCCAGACACCAAACTAAACATGCTCTATTTATAAATTTTCCTTGCCAAAGTTTGGTGACCCCTGCGACCTCTCTGCTATTTCAGTGTCGTTAATTCGCCTGATTGTTGATCAGCAGTCGACGCTCGCAGCTGGCTCACCTGTCGGAAGCGCTTGAGATGAAGGATCAGTATGTCGGGGAGCGTCCACAGGCTCATTTTTACCATCCCCTGCTGAAGCTGCTTGCAGTGAGGGCACTTCCAGGCGTCATCTGGGGCGAGCTGGAATCAATCAATTAATAAATCAATTAAATATTTATACAAAAAAAAAGCAGTTAGCATAAATACGACATGTTTATCTGTACGTATGGAGTAAATTCCTCTGCTATGTAAAAGTTGTCTTTAAATAAATGGTCCTAATATGAAGCAGTCTTACGTCTTTGACTCTGTATTCTCAACCTTGCCTTTTTCTTTTTTACCATAATCAAGTCAAGGATGGCTTTTGATGCTGTTTACTACTTTCTTGTCCCCCGACTCGTTTCATGTTTCCTTTTTGGCTTTAAAGGATTTAATGCGGGCTGGGGCTCCCTAGAATCTGTGGAGGCAGGTGAAAGTCACCTTTCCTCACAGCCTGGATGCCTTTTCGCCAGGTGTTGCCAGATGTTCGTTCTTCAAACGGTTCTATATGATTTTTATAAAAGCAGAAGTTGTCATGTTGTTAATCATAGTAAAGCCTTTGGCTCAGTGTCTCCCAGTCTGAACTCGTGCATGCATCACTCCCCGAAGGGATTGACAGTAATAATAGATTCTATTTAATGAAATGAGATCCAGCAACTACGCTTGAGTCATTCCCATGGTGATGTCAGTCATACAGGTTCACAGAGACATTAGTCAGCGACATTTAATTGCTTGAAGATACAGCTAAGCAGAGAGGAACGTTTCCGAGGCTCCTCCAGACTCGGGTGTGATTATATCGTCACAACATGCAATCAAAAGTAACAGCATGAGAGCAGAGACTAAGTTCACACACTGAAATAGAAGCTAGAAACTAAACACACACCTGTGGATTTGTTGCTCCTGCAATCAGCCAACTGTCCTTCTATTTCCAGATAGAATTTAACTGTTCATATGCAATAGTTTGATTGTGTCAATCAACAGCTTGAAAATGTAAATAATAGTGTGATGACAAATGAGAGTTTTAATGAGAATACAGACAGAGAGGAGCAATTAGCCCTCTAGGAGGCCTGTTGTTGCCAAGCAGTTAGGAGATAACGGACAGGGAAACCAGGAAGTGACAGCTCCAGGTCGAGATGAAACAATGTAATTAGTGAGCGTTAGAGGCCTTATGACCTTTGTTTCTTTTTAAGTCTCTGTACTAAGCTTAGCTCACTCCTGCGGGTAACATTCAGAGTGAGATCCATCTTCTTCTATTCATCCCAGATAACAAGCTAATTACATCTGTTTTCCCTCGGGGTGGTCACTTTATCAAGACACACACGCTGAAATACGAATTTTGATGAATTACTGAAAACAAATACAATCCAAAGCAATAAATAAATTCAGGAAATGGACAGCAAAAACAAAAACAATTAAGCTTTGACTGAGTCTCCGTTTTAAGAAAAGTGCACTGATTGAGACATAATCAATACAACTGATTTCAGTTTGCTATTATTTAGGAGAGCATGACTAACTGGGATACCTTCATATGATTAGAGACGGCAGAGACGACAGACAGGAGATTGTCAGGGACGACATGTTTCCTCCTAAATGCGCTGGTCTAATGGTATTATAACAGGAACCATGTTGTTTGTTATCCAGTTGTTGATTGCACTGCGAAGCACCGTTTTTGGTTTCATGTCAACAAAGAGACACAGTCAGCGTCACCGCCTTCTTCTCCGAGGATGCTTCTCTTCCCATCATGTTGACGAGCAAATAAGTGACGGTGAATCTTGTTCTGTCCAAGTTACTGAGAGAAAAATGTATAAAAACGTAGGGAGAGATGATAAATAGATCTCATTTTATTAGAAGTGGCGCTCCTCCTCATGTTTATTTTGTGAGAACAATTTCGATTCTCTGGTATTTCTGGTTTTCTTTCATCTCAACAAATATGAATTATGCACACTCCTTTTTTTGTGTGAAGGAAATTACAATAAGAGCTCTTCTTTCAAGGCTAAGGGATTATTATTATTCTTTAAAGCCGATCCCATGAAAAGACCAAACCCTACACAACCCAAAGTTTATTATACTAAAGTGTCAGTGACTGTGATTAGGTTATTATGAGGGAATGAATATAAGATAATCAGGGTCACGTTGCAAGGCCTTAGTTTGTGTTATTACACAGTATTATATGAATCTCCAGAGAAATCTCATTCAGGAAACCGACCCCTTCTGCATCTCAAACACGCGTACTCATTATCTCCTCCCGGTCTGTTGTCGGCGTGGCCACTTGAGATAACAGCTGTTCACTTCAGCTGCTCACATCTGTCTAATAGCTCAAAATTAGCCACATCAACCTATCATCTTGCTGCCTCCCTATATTTAAATATGCTTTCAAGCAGCTGATGTGCCTTTTATCCTATCAGTGCCGGAGGGGTCATCAGCCTCCACCACTACCGGTGTCTGGACTCCAGGGGATTTATCTTATAGCTTCTCAGGACAGATGTATACAAACTAAACACATACCCTCCGTCTGAGTAAATCAATATATATGTTCACATCATTCGCGTGTCTCTCCTGATGGAAATAACTGCTGAAAGTGCTGTAAGAACACGTGGTGAGAAAGAAAACTAAGCAGCAGCAGCCATTCAATGACATGTCTTCTCCACATGAAGCGAAAGGTCTGCTCCTGCTCTGAGGGCCATCGAGAGAGTCGGTCCTTTGTCTTTTAGCTCTACAGTTCTGATCCAGAACTCCTTCAGGACGCCCACAGTTTATTTCTGGGTTACATATCCTGAGGCATGTCAAACAGACAAGGTCGCACAGTATTCATGCTCACCATGATGGTGTTCTAGCACTCAAAGCTTATCGGCACTAAATACTAAGATCCGTCTTCTTGGTACCATGAAGGACAGAGTGGAAATGAATTGCAATGTAGATGTTGAGGTGTTGGAGAAATTGTACATAAAGTTATTCTACTCTTTACTATATTTTACCATATATAGAAGTGCTTTTATACTGTTTACGTGAGTTTAAGCAGATGTGACCGTAGATGGTACCAGAGGGTGTTGGAACGTCTGGGAGGTCAGGGAGCAAGGAGGCTGCGGGGGAAGAGGACGCCAACCGAGGGAGCTACGCCGTAAATAACATGTTGTTGTTGTAAAACATGACAAGTTAACCGGTACCCCTTTCCTTAGCAGTTGAAACCTTGTGTAATTTAGGGCTCCCTAACTCAATAAAAGGCATGAAGAGCGGAGACTGCTTCAGAGTGAGTTGGAAGATTGTAACTGAGCAGTCTCCGAGCACTCTCCTTGCAAGTAAAATATACTCAATTCTCTGTGTCTCTTTTGTACAGGTTGTTTGATACAAGTGTTGGGGGTTTAAACCTAACATGAGGTAACGTCTGGTGATGGAGCAACCATAGAACTGAAAGACTGAACGACATCTTAGAGGGCCTCAACACAATGCTTTCTTTAGGAATGGGAGGGATTTTGAATAACAAATGACTAAATCATGGGAGGAATAACATTTTTTTGTTGTGAACAGAATTATATCAGCTTTCATTAATATAAATTGCGGCGGAAACTCCACTTCAGCGAAAACAATTAACTGAAATATCGTGTTTGCATTGCACAACACGTCCACCTCTTGTCACTAAAATAATTACATTATAAAAACACATCAAATACAAACAATAAATGGCTTGAATGGTGCGACAGCAGAACAAAACCAGGACCTCCTCCTATGATCCTGATTGTAACTTAGGGAGGAAAACCGTTGATAGTAAATGAGATGCAGCTCATCAGGCAGTCTGAACGGCAGTCCTGTCTACACACCGGTTCACGTACTCACACGGAATGTTGAGCAGCTGACGGATGGCGGATGAGCTCTCTCTGCTGGGCAGCAGTGCTGCAAATCCTTTCCACCGGCTCGTTTCAGTTACGTGTTGGGTTTATTTTTTTTTCTTCTCACTTTATATAAACTCACACGTGCAATCTCTGCATGCATGCATCTCCTGAAATAATAACTCCGGTAGGAATGAAAGTTCGTGCAATCTCCTTCTTTAATGTCCCTGAAGCTCAGTTGTTACAAGAGGTCAACAGTGAGAGTGTGTTCAGTGACGGAGATGGAATAAAGTCACAAAAATAGTTTTGTATTATCTTGAGGACTAAAAATAAACGAAATGAGGCGCAGGACTTTCACTTGGAAGGACAAGGACACTGAAGTGTCACATGGATGTAAACACCGAACACTGTATGTATTTTATACTCCTTTACTAACTAAAGATATTTCGTTCTGTTGTGTATTTTGATATGCAGTACATTGTGAGTGAACACGATGCGACCAACATTTCATAAGCAATCAACCTACAAGACGGGATGTGAATGTGGCTGCAGGTTGCCTCTGTAGAGCTCATCATAGATGCAGATTAGCGACTGTTAGATGTTTACTTGACGGTGGCGGCGTCTTCAGTCTCACCTGTTCTTCTTTGGTATACAGCTGGAAACACTCATCCAAGGTACAGCTGTGCTGCTGCAGGTGCTGCTGCTGCTGGTTCCTCACACTCTCCGCATCTTTCACCACCTCTTCCTGAATGTTGCCAAACAGACTGAATACAAAGACACATAATTGATGTGCACTGTTTCCTTTCACAATTGTATACAAGGGTTTGGATAAGTGGGTGAGTGCCATTAAAAAGACGCGAACCGAATCGGTGTGTATTCAACAAATGGTAAAATGACATCTGTGATAGCTGATACACGGCGTGTGTTCTGCCTAAAGCTTTGTTCAGTCGGGTACAATTGTTTGTGCTAGACGCTCACCATTCCTTGATCTTGTGCTCCCACTCGATGACAATCTTTACGTGCAATGGTCCCCCAGGGCCACAACACTTCAGTGCTCTACGATGCAGCAAAGGAAAACAGCATGATCACATTATAATCTGAACAGCACATCAATCTGTATGTGACGTTCGTTCACTCAGTGTTGGAGGAAGAACCCGCCTCGTCACAGCCTGATGCCAGGAACCAAAATGGGACGGAAATCTGTGATGTTGCCGTCACATTGTGAATATTGGACCTGCAATGTGGACGACTGCTTTGTTTGGAACGTCCCAAATTGACAGCAAGACAGGGCGCGCCTATTTGAGCTGAACGTTTGTAGGACACCCTGTAGTGTTGGACGGATTCAGGTTGGACAGAGAGCATCCGATGTGACGTGAGCGTCTCGCTTGCTGTGGCAAGCTTGTTGACTCCATTTTATCCTTGGTGGGTAGACACAAACTCACACATCAAACAACTTCGGGGAAAAGCGAGATATCACACGGGGTGCAGGTGAGACGCGGCCTCACATTATGTATTCAAATGAAAATGTGTAATATTGAATCAATGTCTGGTGTCATATTTGTACTGCAGGCTTTGATCTAAAAGGAGGAAAGATAAAACAGCATCAGTACTCGACTGACAGACGGCCAAGGTAGATTGAGCAAAGGTTTAATGCTAAGGGGTAGACTTATCTGACAACATGACAAATTGCAAGAGGCAGATGTTCCAGACTAATGTCAAACATTCAACCCACGTAGATTTTCCAAAGCATCTGGATTCTGCAGGGCCACTTTTCGTTCCACCTTCAAACAGGAACTCATGTTGTTGTCTTACTATCATCTCTGTGAACGTGTTCACATCATGCATCCATGTCACCAGGTAATATCTGATTACGAGAAGGGGCAGACACTTCTCCTCATTAGGATTGCTCCTCTATCCCTCCACTTGCAAATCTAGGCCTCCTCTGGTTTCATGAGTGGAACAATAATTGCCGCAGGCCCAATGAACGACCTATCACACTCACATCATGACACACTTTTAGAACAGCTCTCACTGTAATCATTATCGTTATTATGGCTGAAATACACTCGGCACATATGCAGGATGAGATTGTTGATGTGACAGAGCGCCTTTAGTTTTACAAACTGCTCGCGGCTCTACTTGCAGCTGTGTGGCCCTCAGGCATGTGAGACTTTAGTCTTAGACACAATATCTACACTGCTCAAAAACATTAAAGCAATACTTTGAAAACACATCAGATCTCAATGGGAGAAAAAAAAATGATGCTGGACTATATTCAAATGGACTGGGTACCATGTGAGGAACAAAAGGAGGCCACATCCTATGATGGAAATGAGAATGATCAACCTACAGAGGACTGAATTCAATGACAATGAAAAAAACGATGCGGCAGGCTAGTCCATACTGCTGAAATCCATTACGGCAACTCAGAATGGTACTCAGTACTGTGTATCGCCCCCAAGTGCTTGTAAGCGTGTCTGATAGCATCGGGGCATGCTCCTAATGGGACGAAGGATGGTGTCCTGGGGTGTTTCCTCCCAAATCTGGACCAGGTCATCACTGAGCTCCTGGACAGTCTGTGGTGCAACCTGGTGGCGTCAGATGGACCGAAACATAATGTCCCAGAGGTGTTCAATTGGATTTAGGTCAGGCCAGCGTGGGGGCGTCAATTCCTTCATCCTCCAGGAACTGCCTGCGTACTCTCGCCACATGACGTCGTGCACCAGGCGAGCCCAGGACCCACTGCACCAGCACAGGGTCTGACAATATGTCCAAGGATTTCATCAGGATACCTAATGGCAGTAAGGGTGCCAAACCGGTGATGCTGAACTATGTTACAGGCTTCTCCAGACTCTTCGACGTCATTCACATGTTCAAAAGAGAGAGATTGTATCTTCCAGCTCATTGCGCATGTGTTCTATTGATCCCCATATAGTGTTAGTTGAATATGGTGATATGTTGTAAAATATTGATGGCCATTAAAATGAATACAGACATCATGCATCATTTAACATGATGTCATTGTCCAGAGTTTCTCTCAGCACCTCCAACTCTGACTGAGTTCCAGCACCACCATGCTGAGCAGCAGTGTGTCTGCTGATGTTTGTGTTTCATACCTGTCAACAGAAGGGTGGTACAGCGGCCTGCTGTCCTTTGGTGACAGGTAATTGTAGGCTGCAGATCCTCCCACCACTCTGATCTTAAACAGGACCCCAACATTCTGCAGGGAGATAAACACTCATTGATAGACGTGCCCATGTGACCTATACTGAACATGCAGTGGCAACTAGTTCCCAACATCCTCACTGGAATTGTGAAAAAACATGTGTATATGGAGTATACTGATGGATTATTGGATTGAATATTCCTTGTTATACCAATTATTCTGAGGGATCTTCCTTGTTTACTTCAAAATCAAAGGTTGGGAACAAAAATCAGGCCTTTGAAGCATTCTCAAATTCTACCTCATATCAAGTTTGAAATTTCCTCAGACTCTGACATAATACAAGAGCCTTTATATATTTTGTTTTACAGAACATGAGGACTTGGAAGGTAGTGATGGCTTTTGCCATGCAGGTCCGTGAAGAGTAATGTTTTCCTCTATTTCCACCCTGAAACTAAAGTTGTATTGTGCTGAGAAAACCTCTGGGTGGCGCCAAAACATCTTGTAATGAAGAAGCAGGGAACTAACAACTCACAGCTTTTACAACTTCTGCTGATCTCAGCAAGTCATCTCATTTCCCAGCAGATCCCAGCTGTTGCTCTCTAAGTGGTTATAAGCCGCATTGGGTGCAATAACTATACGATGACATGTGTCACAGGTGTCACACGTATTGATGGATGTACTGATAGTTATCACTTCGTGCTTGCAGAACCTGACTGGCTGCAACTATACGTTTTTGGTTTGGAATTTAAGTTTCCCTGCAGAATCTGCAACCTATGATTGTTTTCATTACGAAGAAAAGGGAGCGCAGAAGGGCTCAGCGATTTTGTATCTGGCCAGACAGGATTTGAGCAGGTTATTATGAAGCTTAGATAGTCATCGGTAAACAACAAGTCTCTTTCTCCTCCTCTGTATTTCCTCTCTTATAAAACTGAGCTGCTCACTGGAGAAGCGCACCTTAAATATTGCCTGTCACCATGGGGTTGCCCATAGCAACTCGACGACCTGCAGCAGGGACAGTGAGAGTGCATGTGTGCATGCGTGTGTGTGTTGAGTGCATCGGAGTGGAGCTGCGGTCGAGGGTTTTGAGTGTGCAGATCACTTGAACCGTCTATGCTTGTCAGGCATCAGCGTCAGATCTGGCGGTGCATACTGAGAGGAAGGGAGGTGAATTGTGACGTGCCACAAAAACAAACAATGGGGATCACAGGTTATATTGTGTAAACCCAGCGGAGTGTTAGAACGTAGTTCTAATGGTACTGATTATAAATAGCGAGGCCCCTTTAGGCTCTCTTCTCCAAAATAAAGAGCATCATCTTCAATCTTTTCGTGGGTGGTGGCATAATATAACTTACACTCAGTGTAACTCACTGTGTGTGTGTGTTTCCCATTTTAATCTGGTACACTGGTGTCGAGATTATTTAGGAACTCCTGAACTGAATAGGACACAAAATTGTGTCCATCCTATGTGATTTGTTATAGGGTGTGAAGGCATTACCTGAGCTTGAGATCCATTCAGCATCAGATAATAGAGCTTGCTGAGGATGCTCTGCTGCAGCTGGTCCCACGAGATGCTCCTGTCCTCCCGCATGAGAAACGGAGGCCCGAACCTTAGAAACGAGTGGAAAAGAGAAGAAAGGCAAAAGTTCTCGATCAAAGTTCTTCAAAAATAGAAAGTTCTGCGAAAAAAAATTGCTGCAAATTTCCAGCTTAAATGAGACCTTGGACTCGGTGCATAAATGAATGTTCAATTCCAACCAGACTCCAGGAAACATTATCCTACAAGTCTGGATCCTTTTAACATTCTTAAGGTTGCCTACAGTGAGAGTGGCATTACCGAGGAGCTACATATGATCAGAGCATTTCCCTCTTTCCATTTTGTTCAGTCCCTTTGGGACTCTCAGTCCAACTGCATTAACTTGAACAACAGATACTGTACAATCTAGGTGTTAAGAAACCTAATTAGGACGCTGCCCAGCCTTGTTGGTGTATCGTATCACAACCAATAAAGCCCAACTCTCACAGGTTAAGTGCCCTAATTGGTTAACACATTGATCGACTCCAGCTCAGTCTTTCTACACTGTCATCTTGCTGCTGCAGCTGTGTGGACGCTTAAGTTGCAGAGGCTAAAAAAAACTGTGCTTGCCTGGGGAATTGGCAGTAGATATACAGGTCGATGTGAAAGTCTAGCAGCAGTTACATGTTGACATTGAGACAGCATTGGATGATGAGAGAGGGAAAGAATAAATTACGTGTACTATATATACTGTATATATATATTTATATGATATCTGAATAAATTAAATATAATATATAAATATGTATGACATTATGGATTTGGAAATCCGTCTGTCTGCAGCTCACCTGACAGCCTGCTGGCCGGATCCTGCTGTGTTGCAGATGAGGAGGAGGACCTTCATGGAGCCACCCTGGTTCAGGTATTCAGAGGACAGGGTGCCAGACGGTGGTAACCTCTGACCATCAGGCCCAGGCGCGGAGGTGTAGGGGGAGGAGGGGAGGCTGTGGTGGTACCCTGATCAGAGCAGAGGAGGGAAGAACTGTTAATCGAAGACAATTAAGGCCAATGATTTCTTATTTGTAATTTGTGCATGCAAGACGAGAATCTACAAAAACCCTCGAGAGGACGCTTATGAGTAGTGAGTTTTATTACAAACAGAAGCTGGCATGTAAGACTGGATTATCACCTTTGTTAAGTAATAATTGTCTTATTTCGGCTTTCCGGTAAAGGCTCATTCTTGCACTTCTTTTACACACAGATCTTCCCATTGTCATATAAAAACTCCTCATATCTGAAATTTAATTCCATCAAGCTAGGATGTGTGAAAATAAAAGTTTATTTATACTGGAATTGTCCTTTCCCTATTATTTACCCTGGAGGGCTGTAACACAAATTACACCTCTTATCACACACACACACGCACATGCAGGGATTAATAGTCGGTAATAACTGAAGGCCTAACCTCGCGTCTCCCAGGACCCATAAACTTTGACATCATCAGAGGGTTTAATTAAACAATACTTGTTCGATCCCTCCAGTGCAATTAATCACTGCCACCGTCCGACATTAACACACACACACACACACACAAAGACACAGAGGCAAGTGTGAATAGATGAACAGCTCAGATTTTACATCTCGACGAAAGTGCAGGGATTATTTCGACAGACTGTGGTATCAAACGCACAGAAGTGATGTGTGAGGAAGCTTTTCTTGCATCAAACACTGCACCGTTCTGACGTGCACAGAAAAGGCCACCGTGTTTGCTGAATGTTTTCTCTTCTCAATAATCTCGGTAAAAGTACAAAAGCGTACAGCGAGGCTCAGAACACTGAGAAGGCTTTGAGCATGACTCACGTTCATCCAAACCGCTGCAACATCACACGAAGATGTTTATTCCTAGAAGGCAGACGCATCTCAATGTGATGTTTTCTGCACATTACTACTTATATTACTAGCCAAACTGTACAGCCTGCTACATAATCTGTTAAACTTATTCAAATCCCTTCGTATACGGTGCTCCTACAATCACTCTTGAAAAGAAGACGAGGAGCCTGATTTCACCCACATCTCCTGGGTGTGCTGGGACAATCTACTGCCAGACTCTCAATTCTCACCTCCTTCCTCCCTCCAGAGATCAACAGAGGAGAGCCACACGCAGAGGACAGTGTGAATGTGTGTGTGTGTGTGTGTGTGTGTGGTGGAGATCTAAGGAGGGGTGAAGGAGAAAAGAGAGTAGAGAGTTGGAATAACAAGCAGTCAGAGTGAGGAACCTGCCCTGTAATAAATGTATTGATTGAGTGTTCAACCTGCACAGAATCAAACAATTTCTTGAGTTACTACCACGACTGCCGTGGAAATCTTATTATAATCTGCTATTTTTAATTAAAAGATAAATGGAACCGAAGTTAATGCAAGTTAACCGAGAGGGGGAAGCTATAAAGAGAGGGGGGCTGTAGGGAGGAATAAAAGAGAAACAGAAATCACTCTCGAGATTAGAGGTGGTGAGTGTGGCAATTTTAATTAAACAGCTCAGCCCTGAAGAACGCACCACACCTCCTCTGGCATTCACTCTCTTCTCATCCCTTGACATCCTCCCTTTCTTCTGTTCTTCATGGTACGCCCCATGACGCTCCGCTATCTGACTGTTTAGGATAAATTAGCCCTCAGCTGCGTAGAAGTCGTTACAAAATGAGATTAGAAGAAAATATGTGAATGATACTTGCTACAACTGAGAGTTGGGCAGCGTGTGAGGAGGACAGGGGATGACTCAATCCTACATCTTAACACTGTCAGGATGGCACGTAAGGTCATGCACAGTTCCACTGGTCCTGTTCACACCCGGCATCAACGCGCGTCCTGAGTGATCCGATCACAAGTGCGTCAGTTCACATCTGGATCTTAAATTTGTGTCTCGGGTGACCGCTTGTGATCAGATCTGAACTTCCCCGCTCTGTATCCAAATATATACGGGCATCATTTCCATTTGCAAAGACCGAATGTGTTGCTGATTCAAGATGTGAGGCAGCAATGCAGCTTCTGTGACTAGTCTAGTGGAAATAAAGAGGAATAAATGAAAAACAATAAGAGGACTGGATCGATATCTTGGGAAACTAAATCATCCAAGATAGATATTCTACGGGCTCTTTCAGATTCCATGAAATACTACTAATATGATGCTTATGCTAATGAAGTACCTCTTGTACTCTTCCATTTTACACTGAATGACATCTTCATTATTATGTGTGCAATCTGCTACCTGCCTGATGTTACGGCATCAGTGGTTCCGTCGGATGAGGAACTATTAAGTATCTGTAATAATATCAGTGTGAGGAGTTCCAGCGATGCTCTTGATGTAGTGCCATTACTCTGCAGGCATCCGTGCACATGCACAAAACGATGACTTTTAAGTAGATAACCGTATTTCTCGGGAACATCAGAGGCACTGACGCCTTGTTTTTCACAAACAGTTCTTCGTGTTGTGGGCGTTGTGAAACAGAAAGAGCCGAAGCCTCGAGAGGTGAGAGATGTGACCACAGGATGACATTCCTCTCAAGTGGTTCGAGACCAAATGAGCGACCTCTGTCACTGCAATCCACACACCTGACTAAAAATACCCAGGGGGCAGTGGGGTTGCCCCGGCATGAATCAGAGGTTGTGGTAGCAAACAGACATCTGACCACGAATGCCCCCGGTGGCAACGAAGCACCTGAGCTTTTTGTCAGTGAAATGACAGATTAAGGAGGAGAAACCAGAAACACCTGATGCTGCTCTCTTGTTGCTTCTTTTACCCATCTCTCCCTCCATTATTCCTCAAAAACTGCATCAACTTCTTATTTCCACTGCTTTGTCGTCCTTTCTTTGAAACACAATGTTGCACAACAGTAGAAGTCCCGATGTCAGACAACAACAAGGAGATCTGAAAATCAACGTGACCACAAACATGACTGCAAGATAATTTCATGTCCACCCTGTATTTCTCTCTCACTGATGGGTCGTTCGTGCTTAGTCACACAGAAGTAATACCTTCAATGGGACTAGCTGATTGAAGGATGTAATGCAGAAATCCCCGAGTGTCCGCGCATTTGCAGCCCGGAGCGGTTTGACTGGAATGACACAGTAACTTACCCTCAACTCCACCGTTCCAAGTGACAAGAGCTGAACACTCGATATCCTGCCAGACAGGGCTGTTGGTGGACCCACTGTTTATTCTATGACTGTGTGTGTGTGTGAGAGAGAGAAGGGAGAGGATAAAGGGACTAAGAGATATGACATGATCATTACATCTGATGATGTAAATGCTGTTTGTATGAGACAATCCTTCGACTATGAAGATCCTCCGAGGCCGAGAATTCTTCCTCCGTTCGCTGGTTCTAGTTTACAGAACAAGCAGCAACTGGAGCTGCAAGAATGGAGATGCAGTTGAGAGACGGTGTCTTTAACTAGATTGATTCCCGATGAATTAACACTACAAAGCTAAATCCTCAGCAGAGCAAGTTTGCATTCCAGGCAACGCATTCCTCTCCACAAGGACTGTTTACCTGCTTGAAGCAAAGCCTGCTCGACGTGAGTGATCAATAACACTCAGACTACAAGTGGAAACCAGAGTGCTTCCGAAGATCCCTCACAGATTCTGTATGACAATACGCACACAGAGATTAATTCCTGACAAGTCCCTTTATCTCTACTGAGATATCTTTTATTTATATTCTCAGGGAATCCCTCACTTTTCTCAACATAAAACACACAGTCCCTCCCTCCTTCCTCTACGCAAGCACCTCCCACAAAACTCTGCACAAATCTTGATTAACCTCTCCTATTCCCCGGTGACACGTGGCCCAGCCTGGCGTTTTGTTTGTTAATTTCAAGAGCGTCACACGAAGTTCGCATGCTAAGCTTCTCTGAGCTTCTATTAGCTGGGAAGTCATTTGCTTTCTGAAGCATTGCGGAGCTTCATCACTCTATTTATGTTTAAATTGTCTGGATTGTTGAGGGTGAAATAGGACACTATTCTGCTGCTATGGACCTAATTGATTTTTCATTCAATCAGACCTCCTGGTGCCATGAAAATCCCATTATTGTACCTGAGAGCAGCGCTGATTCAATATACCCAGGAGTGTTAAGAGATGAAGTCTTAGAAATGCTGCTCCCGAAACACATCGGAGGTTCTGATGAAAAACATGAAATCAACCCGTTGCTTTGCTTGATGTTAGTTTACATTCTATGTGCTTTTCATCATTCAATTGTACATGTCAAAGGACAAACTTATCCCTCATTGTGGGTCCAATTCCAATACTTTAAATCTATCCATCTTTAACGTGCTGCTGATATACTAATAGATAATCTTATCTTATCCCAAAGCCTGTTCTGATCCATCATTCCCGCCCAAAAAATAAAAATAAAATCAACATCGTACACTCGTACGCCAGCAAACACCAGCAGCCAACAGTTAGAACGGAGCAGCTGCCGCAGCTTGACGGTGGGATAAAGACAGTATGTGGCGGCCGCCTGCCTGCAGAGCCGCATGCTGAGCTCAACTCTCTGACAATATAATGCAGATGAATTCGCTGTTCTAGTTCCCCAGTTTAGTAGACGCTTTCCACAAAGTGTGCATGCAAAAGCTTGTTTGGAAGACGTTTAGTACCACAAGCTAGTATTGCTCGGAAACATCTTGAAGTGAACTGAGAGACGATCCCTCCGAGATAAAGACCATCCTCCCTTTTCAACAGACTGCCCACAATGGAAGTCACATTTAACAGCGAGCGACTCACTGCCGGTGCATTTGTCATCGTGTTCAAGGTTTCCTTTGAGACGTGTGTGTTCATGACGCACTCCAGTCATTCTGATAGTTTCAATATCCACTTGACATCCACAGTGAACGTGTGTCTGTGTGACTGAATGTGCACAATGTGCTCCTCTCTCCTAATACTACACTGGGTTCAGTCTGTGAAGTGACAAAGGATGCGCCTCCTGTTGAGAAAGTGAAGAGTCTTAATCTTTCATGAGCACTTTGAGCACAGGGGTGAATTATTAATGTTATTCTTCAAGAGAACAAAAACCCATATAAGGGCTTAATTCACTTGTAGTGGTTTGGGGGGAAAATAAAGATAACTCCTCTAACTGGCAACCCACAGATGTTGCTGTCAACGACCCGGCAGTCACAGCGGCAATATGACTGGATTAATCAGTTTATCACATGCATGCATATCCACTAAGTATATTTTTATCAGCGTACACATAAATAGATAATCCCTTTTATCATGCTTTATTAAATATTGTGAGATCTTTAATGTTAGAAAAATAGGGACGTTATACCACCGCCCTATGTTGTTTACTTCAGAGGATTTACTCGCAACAATATGATGAGTTTCGGATTAATTATTCCTGGGAGCTCATGCAGCAGGGCGTCATTGATCCACCTCTTTGTTTTGAATGATGTGATGCACCAGGCTGGTATTTAGACGTGGCATTTAATTGAGTTGGTTCAGTTGCTGCGATGCACGAACAGAATAAAAAGGGGGAATGTAAAGCACGCTGTGAACACAGGTTTTTAGTCACTAGAGTAAAATGTCAGCTTGTGAGAAACACTGTTGTTAATGATTTGGTGGGAGTGGGAATAAAAGTGAATCAGATTGACACAGCGAAACTGCGTACGGAGAGTCGGAGATTGGTGTCAAGAGTGCTTGACATCCTGTAACCATGGATACCTGAGTGAGTTGAAGAGCCTCCACGACTGTGGAGCGGTGGAGCCTGGAACGCGTACACAACATCGCTGTCAGCGATCGACGTCAGGTCGTCATCGTCAGAGAAGGAACGCTGGAATCCGGTGGAGTACAGCTCTGATAGGATGACCTGCAGGGAGAGTGAGAGAGACGTCACATTAACACATACTGATCCGACAGAAATCCTTTTCAAAGAGGAACCAGAACTTTTTCTATTTACTTTAAAAAAATTCCCCCCACAAGGGTCAATTAATTAATTATAAGAATTAGAATTAAATCAACTGGAAGTAAGAAAAACACAAGGTCACCCTGGTACCAGTGCTGACCCCCTGGGGACGGCTGCTCTGCATGTGTGTTGTGTGCATGCAAGTCAAGGAACTAATTAAAGCTTGATTATTTGAAATCAGCTCAAACTTGCACAACGTTAGAAAACCACAACCAGTGAAATATTAAAGGACATGAACTTCTGCAAAGGGAATGATTTAGTTTCTTTTTTAGAATTTAGATGAACGAGAGTTTGGAATTTCCAGTTTTACCTTTAAATTAGGAGTTTCATTCCCCGAGCAGTAAAATAAAAATAATATTGATAACGGAGAGTCATGTTTTTCATACAGCTGAATATATTAAAGTATTAAAGTGCAGACTGACAAGACTTTGTTAAGTTTCCTCTGTTGTTACATGGTGACTCTGTAACTTTATAAGTGAACTATAATTGTGATTAGAGAGAGAGAGAGAGAGAGAGAGAGAGAGACAGAGACAGAGAGAGAGAGAGAGAGAGAGAGAGAGAGAGAGAGAGAGAGAGAGAGAGATCCTAACTTTGACAAAGTGTCAAAAGTGATGTGAAACATGTCAGTACCTTTAGATACTTGCCCAGTACTTCTAACATGTTTCCTACCTGCACATGTTTTGATCTACAGCAGGACGTAGGTGATGGTGGAATCATTACTGTGTTTTAATGAATCTTATAAGTTGTATGAAGAAGCAGTGAAGGTTTCAATCAGGTTCTAGACTTTCCTCAAGACCAGAGTCTTTTAAACTAACTCTGAATGGATCAATTCAACGTTAAACTTATGGAAACAGAGGTTAGTGTTGTCAAATTCCAATTCCAATAAGGTTTATTCCAATAAGACGGCCTTTATTTTCAAATGCTGACACAATGAAGAAATGCAGCTCAGCTTTGTGCAATCCCTCAATAAACCGAAACAGAAAACAACAAAAGACAACGAGACAAATATAAAGCTGCAGAAGTCTGAAAGACGCAGACAGTATGGTCAATGTCTTACATCAGATCAGTGTCAAAGCTGCAGATTTGCGTCAATATGGCTCTACTGCAGACAGCAGACCGAACGTCCAGACATGACAGACGTCTATTATACTGTTTGTCTTTAGGGCAATTGATTAGGTGTCGTGACAGCCCAAAGACAGACATCAAGCAGAATCACGACCTAATCCGTCTTAAATGTGTTTGCCCAGTTTAAGACGGAAAAACTGTAGACGACACATAAAGAGAATAATTCATCCAATATTTTATCCAGGTATGTTTATATATCTGGTTTGTATCAATAGTTAAAGATGTCACAGATTTGTCTGCTCTCTTATTCTCCTGCTGCTGAGGACAAAGGTATTTTATCTGTCAGAGGACAAGTTGCAAGATTGATGAACATGCACCTCTCTGGAACCTTTTTCTTTAACCTTTCTGCAGCGGGTGACATTTCAGCCAAGTGTGTGTACAGTGCTGTGTGATTGTGGACCAGGTGGGCCTGCTCACCCTGAGAGGACAGACACTTCTGCTTTAATTGGATTTTCATTTTAGCCTTTTGTAAGTATTTTACTCTGAGAAACTGGGACAGAAGGATAGTCCTATGCAGTCATAGACGTTTGACATCTTCACATCTGGCTATATGTGCGTGTGTGTGTGTGTGTGTGTGTGTGTGTGTGTGTGTGTGTGTGTGTGTGTGTGTGTACCTGGTCTGGAGAGATGCGTCCCTCCTCTGCCACCATAGCTCTCAGGCAGGAGAGGGGACCAAAGAGGGGTGCAGCCAGCCCCACCCGCAGGTACCTCTGACCCTTCGTACTGAACACCAGGGTCACACACATCGACCTGCGGTGAAACATAAAGGGCATTGATAAAGTTCGTATGTTTATGTGTGTGTATATACGTACACACACGTATGCAGAAGCACACATCTGAAAGGTTCATGCATTCACCGTATATTGTAGAGCTTCAACCAAAACCAAAAAGAGAAAGCATAAAGCAATTATGCAGACCTCAGGGATGCCAGGGGCAACATAAATCATATAGTCAGTTTGTTTAAGAGATTTGCACCTGGAGTCTTAATGTGTTTAAGCTGCAAAACAAAAACATTCAGCAAAATTGCAGGGAAATGCACCGTCGAGGTTTTTGATGTCAAAGACGTTTGGGGAAAAGCTTTTCTCCAAAGGGGTGTGGAAACTTTTATTGGCACAAAATCAGATTTGCCCAAGTCTGACTTTGTATCTAAAGTGATTTCATCCCTGTACAGATGTTTTTCTGGTGTGTGTGTGTGTAAACGAGGGCATTGATGTTTGTCCCACAGGGAGCTGTCATCTTCTGGGACATTTATGATTTGCAGCAATTTAAACAAACACCCTGCAGAACATCCAGGGATTGAGATGGAAAGAGAAATGACGAAGGGATATAGAGGAGATGCTCAAGAGAGAAGGAAAGGACGTAAAGACAGAGAGAGGTGACGGAGCAGGGTCACACCATCTCATTTCATGTCATTGTTTCTACTTCATATTTCCAATCCTGCATTATTCAGGTGGGTAATCTCTTAGCAGTGGGGAGGCTGACAGGGCAGATGGCAGAACAGATGTTTTCTTTACGTACTAGATGCTCTAGAATGCGACACCAGGACGGGAAACAAAACAGGATGTAAAGTGTGGGATGACACTTAGGAGGAACAGGAAGATCTTCTGCTCTAAGATCTTCAACCAGACAGTGGCAGTGAAACCCTGAACCTGCACTGTTGGACAACTATACGACTTGTGCCCGAGGATCTTCGGGGGCCGTGATTGTACAACGCACGCATGTTAGACAAGTAGGCTGCTGCATGAAAAGCTTTGAAAACAAAATCTGAAGATGATTATCAAAACTGACAGGCAACCAAAGGAAGGACTTAAAAAGAGGTGTAGTGTCTAAAAAAAAGGGCATAAAATAGTCCCGTGTCATCAGGGGACGCAGCTAAACTGCTTTGAAAGCCAATGATGTTATCTGAGGACATCAGAGAGGGGGAACATAAATAGATTGAAACATAGTGGTGCTACACTGGAACCTTGGGGAGCAGGCAAGTTATTTCACAGTGTTTGGAGACATCATCATCAATTTCTGTAAAGGCCTTTCTGCCAGAGGGAAAGGAGGGAAACCAGTTAAAACCTTACTGTCTATTGCAGGTCTTAGCAGTGTTTAAATGCATCAGCATTCATGTGCAATTAGAATGAGAAGAGTTAGGAATTGATTTTTGCATGTTGACCAGTAACTTATAAGCATCATAACGTGGTTTCAAAGGTCTTGTAGATTATTAATTGTTTTAACTTAAGAGGGGAAAGATGCTGTGCCTGACGGTGTGCGGTGAGACTGGGACACACTGCTGTCCTGCTTCTCTTTCACTGCCACACTGGCATTATCTGCAGCACCCAGGCCTCGGTGTCAAGCTGCCAGCCGGGCCCTGCTGGGTCTCTGGGGGCCTCTGACTTATCAGGCATTCTGCTGGGACGACGGTGCAATGAGGCCAGTGTGGGTTTGTGTGTGTGTGTGTGTGTGTGTGTGTGTGTGTGTGTGTGTGTGTGTGTGTGTGTGTGTGTGTGTGTGTGTGTGTGTGTGTGAGAGAGAGAGAGAGACAGGTCAGTGTGGGGCCAGCAGTGAGTCCACACAGAACGTGAATGAATATCCCTCTGTGCCAGGATCAGG
>CAAKHC010003134.1:36215-46991 GCA_901007825.1 Macroramphosus scolopax | reverse complement strand
AGCTGCCAGCCGGGCCCTGCTGGGTCTCTGGGGGCCTCTGACTTATCAGGCATTCTGCTGGGACGACGGTGCAATGAGGCCAGTGTGGGTTTGTGTGTGTGGGTGTGTGTGTGTGTGTGTGTGTGTGAGAGAGAGAGAGACAGGTCAGTGTGGGGCCAGCAGTGAGTCCACACAGAACGTGAATGAATATCCCTCTGTGCCAGGATCAGGCAAATGTAGGGACAGACCACACATTGTCAGGGAACACGGGTTCTCATACTAAGTTGAGCATTAGCACTGTGGTCGCCATGCAGAGGGCAGCGGCGTCTGCATTTCTGAGAGTATGAGGATCCACTGAACACTGACTGGGTGGGAAAATGTGATATCAGATGTGACTGGAATTTTCTTTGTTTGTTTGTTTTATACCGATATGAGACATCTACCACAGCTAAATACTGACTCATATATTCACCCTATCAGTCTATCTCTATTCTGGACTTAATAAACTATTTCTATTTACAACTCCAGTGTGATCATCAAGAAGAGTCCCCCTGTTTCTCTTGTTCTCTCTCTCTCTGTCTTCCTCTTCATGTGTCAAAGTCGTACTGTCTTACCGAGGGACCTTGCTGACATGCAGCTTCTGGTACGGTTAAAAATGGAAACAACACAGGAAGTGTTTGGTCAGGGACTTTCGATGGCCAACATTCATCACTTTGAAATGACCACGGTCTGTTGAGTACAACGTGTTTGTGCAGGTGTGTGCATGTGCATGCATGTGTGTTGTGTTGTTGAAATGTGCTTCTGCAGTGCGTCTTCAGTGTTATTCTCTTCATATCATTATCAGTAACATCAGGTGACAACTTCATATTTACACAATATTAACTTGTTGGGAGATAAGAATAGATTTTGCTCTACTAAACAGGTTTAGTGGATGTTCGCACTTCTGAATTGTTTTGTTGATACTGTTCGTCAGGTGTTGTGAACATTACCTGGTTTGTCGTAGAGGGATGGGCAGGGAGATGCAGGAAAACGGGTCGAAGGTGTTGCTCTGCTTAAGGCAATGAGGGCACGTCAGAGAGGACCTGGAGGAAGAGAGAGAAACACCATCATATGTTGTACAGTGGTCAGTGTGGTTGAATGTGCTCATTCCATTCAGATACTGGTGAATACTAAGAGATGAAACAGGCCACCTGGATCTGCTGTTGAAAAAGCACAAAAAGCACTCAGGCAGGTGAGATACTACGTTTGATGAAGTTGCTGTATCCTAAGGAACACAGAGTGCTTGAGAGGAGATGAATAAACTAGGAGGAGAGACGAATCGAAGGTCGCAGAGGTTGAAAGAGTGGAGAGCAAGGAGAGATAGACGTTCTCTTCATCGATGCACTCTGTGTCTAGACAACACAGTGCAGGGCTCAGTGGGAAGACAGATTAAAAATGAACAGATGGTTGGAGGCAGGACAGTCGAGTTGACAAAAACTGGAAAGCAAAGCTCTTTGGGGGGGGGAAATAGACACCGCCAGTACCTGTCAAGGTCTTTGAGATGAGAGGAGTGGAACAGATCAGAGCAGAGGAATGAAAGGAGGACAGAAAAACAGGATCCCAAACCCTCAGTCCCTCTTCAAAAACAATCTGCAGCCAGTTATCAAAGACAGATCTCCGACCTCATGGTGACTTCAGTGAAGTTTAGTCTAATAGGACGAGCAGATGGACATTAAATCAGACACAACTAACATGCTGAGCAGTCCAGGTAAACATCGTAGTTCCAAAACAACAACTGACATCATCACATTACAACATGAAACCAAACAAAATGAAACATGTAGCAAGAAACTCCTGCTTTCTCCGATCAAATACCAAAATCAATAAAAGGCTATTGTGGTCTGACCTTTTTTTAATGTGTTAATACGTGTGAGGTAACTGAACAAAATGTCTGTTGAGCCACAAACCTACAGGAATGCATTTCACTTCCACCTTCCCCCCGTTAAGATGTCAGCCCGACTCCCGAGTAACGACTCTCTCAGCACGGACTGGTACTCCAGACACGCAAACGGGATTAACAGCAAGGCCTTTTAACCTTTTGGTTAATTAAGACTGTGGATCATGAAAGCTTCATCTCTCAGCAAACCGCACCACTACTATGAATATTTGGGAATATTTTTCCTTCGACTGTATAAGAGGTTTAGGAAGCTCTGAAACGGTTGACTGATGGAAACAAGAAGAGATTTGACGCTGAGCTAATGTTGGATAAGAGACTCAGACATTCAGCTTTGACTTCCAATGAAAGATTTCCTGTAGAAGAGGGAAGTTTGAAGCTGTTTGCTCTCAGTGGGAACTGATCTGTGTATAAGGCCTGCATGTTGACTTCAATATCAAATATTAAATGTTCCAAATTATTGCGATGTTGCCACATAATGCAGACAGCTTTTCTAGTGCGTGCACATTCATGTGTGTGATGCCAGATGCTCGCTTCATCTCCCAGCCTCTCATTTGCGGCGGTGGAGATATATCGCTGTTTGTGGGGATGCGAACTTGTCAGATTTACAAATGCAATGGAAATAATACACCCGTTTTCAAACTCCAGATATTCTCGTTGTCAGTTTTCTATCCAGAGTGCCGTGGCAGCCAGACACGGGCTCATTAATCATGCCAGTTTGTACTCAGTAGCGCAGACTGTCAGGTTGTATTCACCCAAACACAATTTTGTGCGTAGAAGAATTTATTTACACTGAGGTTCAAAAATGTGAGCCGCACAGCTTCTCTTGAAAAGCTTGTTGTGAGGATGACAGTGTTTCCACTCTGGTGAACATGAGATACTGTATGTGTGACTGCAGCTGCTGCTGCTGCTGCTGCAAAACTAACACTCCTTAGTTTAGTCCAGATACCTGGACAGAGCAGCAGCTGTGCTTATTTATCATAAAGACAGTGGAGATACTCAGCATCCCTCCATTCCATCTCAAGTATATATATATACACATATATATATATACTGTGTATATGGAGAGGAGAGGAGAGGAGAGGAGAGGAGACCATCATCTTTCTTTCCTTTCTATTCTGAATATTTTTTTCTTCCAGAAACACCAATATTACAGCAGCCCAGTTGTAATCATTGATGATGACAGCATGCTGCATCTAGCACTGCAATCAATGTGGGGTTGAGAAATGAATCAATAATGGAGAATAATTAACTCATTCAAATTAAAATCAGCATGATTCAATTTCAGTTTGAATTATTTCATTAAATACTACTCAAGTGTAACAACTTTTAAACTAAATCTTCATAACAAAAACACCTTTCCACGCACGCACGCACGCACGCACGCACGCACGCACGCACGCACGCACGCACGCACGCACGCACGCACGCACGCACGCACGCACGCACGCACGCACGCACACAGGTGAGGTACACTGTATTCTCCAGACAAGTGATCTCTCCTGGTTTGTGCTGGATGTGCAGTGCAGCACTTCTCACGCACGCACGCTACAACACACACACACAACGTTGGGTGTCACAGGTAATTTCCTAGTGAGTCCCTAAACATGAAAATGTCCTAGTATTATTTTAATGAGCTGAGAATCCAGAGACCTAGATTTGAATATAGACATTTTGGTTCCTGACAGAAAAAGTTTTGGAATATAAACTCGTGTATTAGGCCAGCTGTATATGATTCATATTCATATCTTATTTATATAACGGCAAATCACAGCAGCTCCAAACCCTGAAAAAAACTCCCTTTTGACGGGAATAAACTCGGAGCAAAACAAGACTCAGAGCGGGGGCAACCTGCCTCGTCCAGTCGGGTTGAGAGAGACAGAGAAGAGGAAGGGAGGCAGGGGGAGAGACAGCACGGCAAACTGCAACTTTAAAAATACTTTAAAATACTCTTTTCTTATCAATATTCTTCACCAGGAAAGACACACAAACACAGAGACACGGGAACACAGTAGGAGGTTGTGCACTGAGCTCTCCTCCTCTCCAGCCAGGCACCCGGTCTGCCAGTGCACAGTCGAGTTTCTTTGTAGACAGATTGAGCAAGAGTGCCTCAGAGTTATAAGAAGGGAAGAAATCTCACTGAAACGAGGAAGACGAGTTGCAAGACATCGCATACATTTTCCTATCTCAAACTCAACGTCTAAAAGAATTTCATAACACATTCTATCACATGTTTCCTAACATGTTGTATATCACTACAAACACTTTGTTGGTGCATAGCCTCAAGCCTCCTGTTGGGTTCGGGTCAAATCTGACCGATTTACTACTTTCATCGATATTAAATATTAAATATTGTGTTTTACATGTGTTTGCTTCAAGGCCTCATGATATCCTCCACAGTTGGCATTTGAACATAGAACATAGGCGTGTGTTTGGGGACACGTGGAGAGCATTGGACCAGATAGACCTCCAAGCCTACATAGGTCTGTTGATTATGAGTATATCAGCTTATATTCCAGTCAACTATGTCCTTACAAAAACTTAACTCTAATTCAACGGCGGCAGCACCTTCCATGCACACCAGCCTCCACCAGTCTGGTTAGGAGTCTGCATGCCCCAGCCGCTGCCCTGGCTGATCTCCCCCAACAAGGACAGGGGCAGAAAAGGAAGAGATGCAAGCTCTGTGCCCCTAGAGACAATAAAACAAGCCTTACATGCTACAAATGTGATGCTTAACATGCCACTCCTCTTTGTATATTTACTGCAGTCACATTGCAAAGCTTTACAATGTGGCCTCAATCATCCGTTCACCTTCACATTCACACACATTCATACGCTGATGGTGAGGACGTCAGAGTTCAGTGGTTTGCTTGAGGACGCTGTGACAAGGCTGTGATATGATGGAATCACATTGCTGTTTACAGCGAGGATGCGTCCAGACTGGAAACCAATTATTTGATCAAATTCAAAACAAGCTAGAGCACACTGATGCAACAACACTTTGCCATTTCAGTCTTTGTTTCAGTGAAGTCTTTCTTTTCCTAATAATATTACGAGGTTTTCCTTTGGTTAAAATGGCCCTTGGTGGGTTTATCTCTTCATGTATTTGGATGCTTTCACATATGCAATGGCACTGACATCTTGCATGATAGCTGGATGAAATGAGCTGCAGCGGTTTGGTGCAAGCTCATCCCTTAAGGTCGTTCATGGGTTAGGTGATAACGAGAATCAAGGTGCTTCCTAGTTTAACTCAAGTAAACAGTCAAAGTGAAAATTGACTGAGCAGATGACTCGTGTTGGCAAAACAAAAGGGGGAAAAGAGATCAAAGACATATTTCCATTTGTTAATACCCTTCGCTAACTGGCTAGCACCCACTTCAAAGCAAGGAGCCGGGTGGTATCAGCGGGGGGGGGGAGTGTTGGGCTCGAAGCAGGAGGTCAGAGTCTGGCCATGTTTTCAGCAGTCACTCATCTATAAGGTGAGGTTGGACCAGTAAGATGCCTCAGAGAGAAGATACACATCTGTGCATCTTTGGAGGAAGGCAGAGCCCCTGCGGACCGTCTTTGAAGACGAGTGGACGTCTACACACGTTTATAAAGCGTTGAACCTTCAAAGGATTGTGTAATAACCGATTGTTAGTTAGTTCGATGCATAAGTAGAGGTTGAATATTTCTTATGGTGGTGCTAACCAGGCCTCCCTCTCACACTTTTAATTGCTGCAGAATGTTGCAACACGTATCGCAACAGGAACATGCAACCCAGAGCACATCTAGAAAATGTTGAATTTATATAGCGCCTTTCTACCTCAACAGTAATCAAAGCGCCTCACAATGTTGCCTCATGCACCCATTCACTCTCGCAATCTCACACCGCTGGCCGAGGTCGCTATGTAAGGTGCCAAGCTGCGAACACACTCTCCCACATTCACACACTGATGGCACGGCATCAGGAGTTCATCCTTGTCTGGACTAGCTCCATCCTATTCATCTGACCTCCTGCAACCACACGCCCCATTGAGGTCACTGATGTTCACGGACCACTTGCTTTTCTTTGCCCGGAGATCAAGGTTGAAGCACAGAGGAGATTGTGCAGTGGCTGCTCCCAAACTCTGGATCAGGTTGCCAAAGCATGTTCAGCTCGCCCAGACACTGCCCATTTTAAATCTCGTCTAAAAACACAATTTATTATCTTTTTAACTCAGCTGTCTTTTGCCTTTTTCACTTCGACTTTCCATTTATTTGTTCTTTTGTGCCTGTGTTTCGCTGCTTTATTGTTTGGTCTGATGGTCTGTCTCACTCTGATTGTACAACACTGCTGCTGTGTTTAAAATGTGCTTCATGAATAAAATGTATTTGATTTGACATCAATCATTGGGTCAACTTGTCTTTTTTTTAGCCTCCTTGAAAATATCCTAGAACTGGAGTTTCGATCGAACGATAGAAGTTACCATCTATCTTGTTTTTCTAGACATAGATAGCAGCTGGGGCTTTCCGTACATCTCCCAGGATATTAAAAATAGATGGCACAAACTGAGAGTGACAGACGGAGGAGAAGAGGGGGGGGCGATTTGACAAAGACTCATTTCAACATCGCGCACAATGGAGTTGCTTGAGCACTGGCTCCCACATCGGCGGCCCAAACCACAAGACAGCCCTCGCTCTAATCGCAAACATTTATTCAGATCAGACAACTTCGCTGAATGCCTCCGAGGAGCATCACTGTGAGATATAAAAAGAATTAGAAAGGAAGAAGGAGGAGGAAGGGAAAGAAAGAACAACCAATTGATGTAGACGGAGAGCGAAGGGAAGGCCGGAGAGAGACGCGCAGATGTTAACGCAATCAGAAACAAAGACGCGAAAATAAAATACCGCAAGGCTGCGAGAGTGATTGTTCCTTCGCTGCTTTGCATTAAGAGGCAAAGTACCACAGTGACTCCAGTTCCCGTGTGATTACACGGAGTGAAGAGGAGGAGAGTCGGAAGAGAATGTGAGAGGAGAGTGGAGTGAGAAACCAGAATGAATACGAGGCAGACTGTTGAGATAATAGATATACAGCATAGTTCCATTGAAGACAGCAGATTGAACCAATAGGACAGACAAATCAATGGTTTGTGGTTTCAATTGGTGATGTGATGTGATGTGTGGTAGAGTAGCTGCTACCTTAAGCTCTCGTACGAAAAACTGACAGTGGACATGATTCATTCATTTAGTCCCTGAGCCTGTGACATAAATGCAAGAGATGCCAAATGCCTAATTTCTGCTGCTGTTGCCAGGCACGTTAACGATATAAATAATTTCTACATTTGAGGGGATTCGTTCCAAAATGAGAAAACAAACATGTAGAGTGCAACTGTTCACCCTGTGATGCAAAAAGTTCACTCACAGTTTGAAGCTTGCAAAGTGGGTTAGTTCTTCGTAGGGCTGCGCTCACAATCAATATATAGTTTGTTTGGAGAACAACAGCGATAGAACACATCGAAACCCTGTAACTCATCTGCTGTAGTCCAACAACAATATAACTATCTTTGTTCATCTGCATTCACATGTGCGATAATTCAGCCGCGGACGTCGTGTCGCGGCTCCAACTTCGTGCTTCAGGACACACAGTCTGGGTCGTGTGTGTGATGTAGCTGTTACGCAAGAAGCAAAGAGAAATAAATCTCATAATAGAGCCACATAGAAACATACTTCTGAATGCTGCTTGTTGAACTAAAAAAAAGTGAATAATGGTGTGTGTGTGTGTGTATGTGCCTGCGTGCGTGTGTGTGACCACCCGCAGCTGTTTGAAGATGCAATAGGTGTTTCCAGGCTTGTGCTGTCTAAATTACCCCGACTGTTGCTACACTAATCAGGTAATGAATTAGCAGCTAATCTGATAATGTCAGATAAACCATCAGTTGTGTGTGTGTGTGTGTGTGTGTGTGTGTGTGTGTGTGTGTGTGTGTGTGTGTGTGTGTGTGTGTGTGTGTGAGAGAGGAGGGGGGGTAGGAGAGAGAAAGAAGACGAACAGTCAGAGAAAAGGAAGAAAAGAAAGTCCACTTATCCTCTGAAGGAGAAATCTGACAAACCCCCCCCCCCCCCCCCCCGCCTCACCCCCGCCTCACCCCTCCTACAATTTACTCAATGAATAGATTAAGTGGAAACCCTTTTCAGTCAGGCAGTGAGCGTCATGGCTCCAGAGGGAAGCAGTCCTACTCTATCCATTATCCTCCAATGCGAAGGAAGGGAAGTGAAGAACGGCTGGTTAACAGCAGCCATTCACCAATATGTTGATCAACAATATGTTTATGTACCTGCTGTCATCCACAATTAAATCATTTCCGGGGTCAATGAAGACAACTTCTGTGTCTGTCTATCAACTGTCTCACCACAGTGGATTGATTCCCTACAAGGAAGCACTCACACGCTCTCCTGCCTCAACAGGTTGGTAAAACCTGACATCAGCTGTCAGCAGCTGGTCAATTCATCCAGCTCCCAGGATGCAACACTGATTGGACGACATTTCTTGGACAGTTTCAAGTTTCCTGTTTTGAGAAATTGTTTGTAGCTGCTCAAAACATGGAAGTTACAATTTTATAGACACAGACAGAACGTCAAGAAAGTCCAAAGATAATAGTTCATTTTATTATCATCTATGAGAGAAACAAGCATCACATCCTCCCATAAGGGGAAACTAGAACTGACAAGTGTTTGGCATTCTTGTTTAAAAATGACTGCAATGATTAGCAAAACAGATTTGTGCGAGCAGTTCCACTTTTGAAGCAAACCGATGACTTTGGAGCTTAGCAGACATACTCGCAGTGTTTTTGTTGTGCACTTCCCACCAGAACTGGAACTTTATTTAATCTGATCCAGTATGGATTGACCTCCTCATTAAAAGGCAACCTGACTGACCTGGGTTGCAGCATGTTTTATCCTGAACCCATTAGCACATGGGAAAGTCTGAGCCGACAGAGACTCCGCACTGAAGTTCATTATTCTTCAAGTTTGCAAGGGCATGGCCGGTTATATTCCCCCTATTGTATATGTGGAGAAACTTTGCTGAATGTGGTTGTTGCATGCATCACATTGCAGGATGAACTGTTGTTCTCAACCTCGCCAAAGAAAGAGGTGTTCGTTTTTTGTGTTTGGCTAACTGTGAAACAAACCGTCTACTTCTGTCCTTACTGCTGATTATGGTGCAGCTCATGTTGATACATGACGGTCGTGCACAAGCATCAGTTGAGATGGGAAACATAAATCATTCAAATCGAAGCCTAATTCTTCTTCTTCTTTTTCCTCTACTATTTTCACAGTTGAAAACGTCTACCTGTCCAATCACAACATTAATATCCTGTTTTACAGTCCAGGATTCAAGTGAGAGGCAACGGTGAGGGAGGTTAAGTGAATGTATGCAGCCATGTGTGCAGACAAGGTTACTGAAAGGTCCAGAGTCAGTTCCATTAGCGGGTCTATTACACGAGAGATCCCGGTCTCTTTGACTTTCTCTGTGAATGAAGCAAAGGGAGCCTGAAGCCAGCACTACAGAGAAATTCCCTCAATTCTTGGCAGGTCTGTCTGACCTACTTTCTCAAGCTACTGATTCTCATTCACAGGAGACAAAATGCGTCCTTACCAGTGCTGAATACCTTTTCTCTTCAATGGAATGTATTATTAAATCTTTAACCTATGCATGCAAGTTACAGGCAAAACCCTCCACCTGACAATTGAGAAACATTTGAAATGCCAGTTAAACATGGTTCCACCGTATTAAAGCGTTCTGAAGTATCTGAGCATGCTGCTCACGTCTGATCCTCTCACCTGTACTGAGCCTGGAAGTGTTCCTGAACAAAACTGTGTCGACCCCTCGGCAGCTGTGTGCTGGCTGACCGTGGACTGGAGGGATCGTCCAGTGAACCGGGTCCCTGCAGACAGACGGGAAAGAAACAGCTTAATGCTACATGCTACATTCATTTAAAATGATATAAGGAAACATCATCTTTGGATCTTTGGATACTAGTTTTTGTAAATGCTGTTTTTCTGCAACATCTATCAGGAAGCCTAAAATAAACTAAAATAAAATGATAAGGATATAGAGGTGTTACAGGAAAAAGGGTGAAATTGAAAAAGGGCTTTGAGTTCTTGACATGAAGAAGAAGTTAAATCATTCAGTGCTACATACAAACTTTCTGGATCCCTATGACTACATTTATTTCTAGTGTCCGACCGATAGGGATTTTTGTGACCGATAACGATATCCGGTTTTAGAGAGGGGGCCATCACCGATGACCGATATGCAACCGATATGATTTTTTTTTTACTGGAATGAAAACAGGCCTTTTCTGTGCGGCAAAGATTTTGCACCTATATGATTATGCAATGGTACAGTCACAATGACAGTAGTACAGACAGCTGCTTTCTTAAACCAATGTCTTTATTCAAGACTTACCAATGTTATTTCACTTGTCAGTCAGGCTGCTTGTAGGTCAAAACATTTGACATATACTATATACATATATATACATATACAGATACTAGAGAACAGTTAATTTACTCTTTACTAGTACTACTGTGTTCTGAAAAGTAACACACTTTACAGTTGCAATGCAGGCAGTGGAGTAAACTAGAAACCAGGGCAGACTGCCAAATATGGGCGTTCCTGTCTATCTCCATGTGGGTCAGTGGTGTAAAGTAACTAAGTACATTTACCCAATTACTGTACTTAAGTAACATTTTGAGGTATTTTTTACTTCAATGGAGTATTTTCCACACTTTTACTTCTACTCTACTATCATTACATCTCAGTGGCAATTATTATATTTTTAGTTTTACACTACAATTATTTGAAAACTAACGAGTTACTTTGTAGATTTAGAATATTGTAA
>CAAKHC010003134.1:23226-36195 GCA_901007825.1 Macroramphosus scolopax | reverse complement strand
ACGGGAAAGAAACAGCTTAATGCTAAATGCTACATTCATTTAAAATGATAGAAGGAAACATCATCTTTGGATCTTTGGATACTAGTTTTTGTAAATGCTGTTTTTCTGCAACATCTATCAAGAAGCCTAAAATAAACTAAAATAAACTAATATGGATATAGAGGTGTTACAGGAAAAACTTTACAGTTGCAATGCAGGCAGTGGAGTAGACTAGAAACTAGGCTAGACTGTGCCAAATATGGGCGTTCCTGTCTATCTCCATGTGGGTCAGTGGTCTAAAGTAACTAAGTACATTTACTCAATTACTGTACTTAAGTAACATTTTGAGGTATTTTTTACTTCAATGGAGTATTTTCCACACTTTTACTTCTACTCTACTATATCATTACACCACCAACGTGCTTTGACCACCACGTGCTTTTTGACTTTTTTTTTTTTTCATATCGGTACAAATTTCACCGATACGATATAAATTCCGATATAAAAAAAGAACGCCATATCGGTACCGTTATATCGGTGGACCAATATATCGGTCGGACACTATTTATTTCCCAGTGCAAATGATCATGTGGGACTAAGCAGCAAACAAAGTCAGAGGAAAATGTTCTGTTCTCTCCATTATCTCAGGGGAAATGAGACTTAGTGCACTGTGTCTTTGGAAATAATGACAATCCAACTTTGATTAAGCTTTTCTTTTGTTCAAGCAAAATCCAATCACTGCTGGATTCTCTTTGAACAATGAGCTGCTTTTTTTTTCTAAACATCTCTGAAAACGTCTTCAAGGATCCTCCACAATATATATGAGGCAAAAGCACAGTGTTGTAAAACAGACGCCGCCTCAGCCCGTCTTCCACACCCGTCCTTCGTCTCCAGGTGGAGGAAATAACAGCGTAAAAGCACGTAAAATCACCAGGATAATAACATCTTTATGTTGTGAATATTGTATCATCCAGAGACAACAAGGTTTCCTATTTGTGTAGCAGGAACACCACCAGTCAACACAATGAGGCCTGTAACTGTACATCACCTTTACTGCTTCGACTTGGAGCAGTATTGACAACATGCTCACACATCAACCATGTATTCTGTCAGAGTAAGAGACAGGAGGATAAAGAAATCAAGAAATACCAGCGAGTTGTGTTTAACCGAAATGGAAGGAGTCGCCTGTGGATCGCAGCAAACCCCTCAGCAGTATATCAGCGGTAATGGGCAGTGTAGCCGGCCTGGTGAGCTAAAGAGATTGGAAAGGGGTTTCTTAGGCGCCTCGGGACCACACGGTGCACCACAGGCTATTTGAATTGGACTTTGGTTTCTATTATGCGCATCGTTTTTGCTCAGGGCATGGAGAGGTGGGCGGCACAGCTTCTACATCTCAGAGGCATGTGTGGATTTCAAACGCTAAGCAGTCTCAGCTGCCTCCTACATGTGATCATCCCAGCATGTATAACAGGAAGGATTTTGAAGCTCCATTAAAGTGTGACAAAACAGGACTTATATTGGTTGTCTGCACAGATTAGTGAAACACATTGTTCTCGATACGTCTAAACTTCACACACGTATATCACCTCTAATTTGCATATCGGAAGTAGAGCTGTGGACGACTCTCTTCAGCCCTCATTTCTGTCTTGAAGGATAATGATCGTTGGGGACCGACTGAGTTAAATGTATTGAAATTCAGGCCTCATTCTCCCAAAACAGTATGTAGGAACAATTAACTTCCCATCAGTGATGAAGAAAGAGAGAATCAAGACACACCTACATTCATCAATACCTATAAAAATACGTTAAATGGAGGAAAATAGACGTATAGATTTGTCAAAGCAGGAGAAGCAATGGTGGAATTAATAACATTATTAATGGCTGCATTCAGTTTTGATGAGAGAGATTCAGTTCACTGGTGTTGTGGATGATCACTCACCGGCGTGGCGTACTTGGACAATTATTGGAATGGAGCCATCGTTAATGTTAGTGTTTCATATTGTGCTTTTCCTGCGTCGACAAGCCAAAATGTACGCAGTGAAAAAAGCTTATCGAGTGTTGAAAATTAAATAAGTGATCACATTTGAATGGATTCAGTGCTCTAAAATGGAAGTGCACTACAGCAAAGAGAGGACTAGAACTATGACACAGAAATGGCTTTAAACCTTTTTTTTTCTTTGTGCATGACAAAGAGGGCAAGAGAAGACACACAGAGAGAGAAAGAGCACTGAGTGCACTGCGCCTCTTTATTTAGCACCAAGGGAATAATGGATACAAACCAGCGCCGCCAAAAATAGATGCAGGAGCCGGCCGCAGAAATAACATGTGAATACTAGTATGAAGAAGCACTAAATTGTTCAATTGTCATGCTGGTGTAATCCAAAAAACGTCTGAATGCCTACACTTCTAAGCCATATTAGCATGTCTCCTGTTGCTTCAGGGACAAAATTTACATCTACTGTACATCCCCTGACAGCGTAATGAATTTCTTAGATTTACATTCTGGCCCTGGGTTCCGTGCACAGCGTGCTACAACTAAAATAGCTCTATTTGCCTTGTTCTGTAAGTGAGTGAGGAGTCCAACTAAAGCTCCCTTCAGGTGAAAGGAATGTAAATGAGCTACATGGAGTGATAAAAAGGCAACTGCAGCCGGTAACTGAGGATAAGATTGGCTGGAAATATTCAACAGCTCGTTGTCTGCTTTTACTTCTGTTGCATTTTGTTCGCACTTTTGAATTTGGAACCATTTCTAATTATTTTCAGTTAAAAAGGTTATTCAAAGTTGAGAGACAAATTATGTGGCATAAATATTTGATCCCGCCAGGAGTCTGCTCCAGCACGGTGTGAGGCAAGATTATAATAGAAATCACATAACCTGACAGTGACTGATCGGTGCAGAGAGTTGCACTTTAGCAAAGAGTTGCAGGGAATTTTTCCTTTTGAGATTCGGATGATACCGGCAGAGGCAGAACATCCCTCCAGAGATCTGCAATCTCCAATCCCTACATGAAAACATTATGCTTTTATCAAATCCCTGCTGATTCCCTGCGGCACGCATTCATGTGAGACATTACTCCTGTGTATCTCAACAGCTTCCTGGGGAGTGAGTGGGAGTTTGGCTTGCCGTGTCTGCTAGCATATTTCAAGGTGTCTTTATACTGTATGTGGCCACATGTGGGCCTCAAAGTAAGCATGGGTGCAGCTGCAAAACCATGAGGCACGTTGAGTCGGCGGTAGACTTACAACAATATAACAAAAGGCTTCTCAAGCATCAACCGTGCATCTTGTTTCTAGGAAGTGAAATGTCAGGCAAGCAAATTAGTGTGTGAGTATACATCTCTTGCTCTGTCCTAACTTAAGAATCTCATTTGACAGAGGAGGCCGACCTACTGTAGCTACAGCCTCTGTGATCTCTGAAGTTGCCATCTGTGTGAAAAAGGAAACTTTTCACAGTCAAATTATACATTTGGTGTGTTTAGACTGTTTCAGCTCGTTAAGAGCTCTCAGCATTGAAGGTCAACTTCTAATCAGGGTATCAGTTCTACGTTGGCACTTGTTTATTATGACAGTGGAGAAAAGTCATTTTTAATATGAGGTGTGCTGAGAAAACCAGGCACTTCTTTTATTGAGGTTAAAAATAATAAAGGGTGAGAGACGATGATTCAGATAAACATAACATAAACCTTCTATCTATCCGTCTATTAGAAGCAATGGGGTATAAGCTATCATATATCGAATCTCTTTCCCCCCTCACTGCCTTATGCTTGCCCAACTATACTACATCCTCCCTCTGGACATTCTGCTTCCAGCCCCAATGACCCACAAACCCAGTTAGGTGTGTCCTTCCCAAGCAAACCCAGTATCGCCTCGACATCCTCACCTGACGGGGAGGTGGATTATTTAGAGAGAGAAGAAGAGAGACAAAAGGAAATTACTTCACAGAGAATTTTAACATTATTTATTTAGTTAGAAGTTTGTTTATTCATCTGAAAGTGAACCAGCTGAAGGCCTTTAAAAAGTCGGGAAGAAATTGGCCTTGACAAAAAAGTGTGAACAGACCCCCGTCACAGTAAGCAAGGATGGTTGTTCAACGACAGAACGAACCCTGCAGTGATGCAAATTGCTTGTATGGTGTTAGGAGTCAATAGGCATTACCGGCCAAGGATAGGCACCATCCTCACCTGGGTAATGCCCAGCCAGAGGGTACAAGGCCTGGCAGACGAGGGGCTGGCAGCCTGGCATCATGTTCAGAATCTGGATAACCCACACACATTTACAAGTGTGTCTACTGCATCACAGATGGCTTGCAGATTGACAGACATAAAATAATGTACTTCATATAATCTGAATGGTGCCGATTCCCTGGAGTTTTTATCCATATGTGGACTCCATCTTCAGCACCAGCAGCAGGAGTATTAGCAGAACTCTGTGCAAGTTGGCTGAAGTGTCTGGCAGTTGTAGGAAGCTCATGTGGCAATTGGTAGAGAAATGATATTGGAGAGCTTGGACTCTCTCTCCCCGCTAACTCTGTGTACAGTGTTGTACACAGATGCTTGTTGGGATTCAAAAGAAAGAACTGACCACAGTGAGTGAGATAACAAACAGACCCGGCATCGGAGTGAAGTGGGAGCGGGGAGGTTTTTGAGAAAGGCATTTCATTTCAAGCAGCTTTAACGCTACAGTTTGCAGTAAACAGGGTCGTTTTGCAGCAAAGCAAAAACGCTCGCATGGTCAGCATTATAAAAATGATTCTTTTGCAAGGCTGATGACATCTAAGTTGACCTGCCTACAGATTTGCCAACGTCTCCTGATCAGGTAAGAAATGCAAACAATAGAATGTTGTGCAGCTGTTTTTTTTTTGCAGTTCATTGCTGAAATGTCAATAAAAGTATTCAATGCTTCGACCTGGTTTGAAAGTCATGTGGAAATACAAATATTCTGTAAATTCTTTTTTCTTATTATTTATGTCACCATCCACAAATGTAGATTGTGCTGATGAGTTGTTTGTACACTTATCGTCTTATTAAACTTGTTAGTTTTTCTCCTTTTGTCCTCTCCGACTGTGTTTGTGTAAAGTTTGATGAGCCCAGTAACTTTCCATCGGAACACTTCAGTGTGGCCAACACTTTACGCTGGTGGTATCAGCTTGATGTTGTCAGTATCCTGCAGGAAGCGATGATGTCTCCCGCTGAGCGTGTGAATTGGGCGAGCAAATGTTGACAGAGCTGGTTGGCTGCTTCCGGAGACGGCCAGATCAAATCTAAAGAGAGCCGGCCACCAGAGCATCTGCCACAGATACATCAGGAAGGGTCAGGTCATAATGGATGCAAGACTGTGGCAGCGCAGAGTTTGTCAACACATGACCGAGGACTGGGACTGAGTCTTAAACCTGTTCTCACATTAACAGTGTGAAGAGGTTGAACAAGGACAACGGGAAGAGAGGGAGGGGGGAAAAAAGGGGAAGTACTGAATGTAACAGACAAAAACAACAGTAAAAGAAAGGTGAAAGAGCAGAGGAAGAAATATTATAAATAACAGAGAGAGAAGGAATAATTGTCAAGCACATGGGAAGCCAAGCAGCATCACAGGGACAAAGTCAGGCAGAGTCAGTGCAACCAGCAGTGTGTCTTCAATTACCCAATGAGACTGAAAGACTTTGGCCGGGCTAATCACATCCTGGAAGCTGACAACCACCAGTAGGACACAAATATAAAGTTTGGCCTGATGATGGCACCAAAGGAAGTGGTGATCCTCCCCCGCTTGTTAGGCTCGATAGCCAAGCTATACTAACCCTAAAGTCCCTACAAGGTGACTTCTTCGTATTGCATTTTCTGTCATAAAGAACTTTGTTTTACAATGATATGACACAGAACAGCAGACAATTAGCAATTGTAAAGTATCTCTGTTGATGGGTTAATTAACTGTTGTGGAAACACTCCGTGCTCTTAGTAAAACCAAGGAGATGTCAAACTTCAGGCAGGGAACAAAGAAATGAAAGCAGACGTTTCTAAACCAGCTAAAAACCATTGAGAAGGTTTTTAAGAACGCGGTGAAAGGAAGGACTTCTTTGTGTCTTTATTATTTAACTCTCAACCTTACAAAAGAGGATGAGTAGAAGAGGAGAGAGGGAGAGAGAGAGGCAGAGAGGCAGAGAGAGAGAGAGAGAGAGAGAGAGAGAGAGAGAGAGAGAGAGAGAGAGAGAGAGAAGGGGGCAGGCAGCCGACCAGAGACGGGGAGGAATGAAAAAAATGCTGCCTGTGCAGTAAACCGGCTGACTCACCCCAATTCTTTCAGCTCCGGACGGTTGCTGATAATTCAGCCTATTCAAAGCTGGCTTACGGTAACAAGGCTGTCTGTGAGATAGTGGTGGAAGCCACCGGCATTTTTAATGCCCCCCCCCCCCCTCAACCTCTGCCCACTGCTGTCCTCCAGCCATCAAAACCCCTTTCCACTGTCACATCTCCCTACTTCATTAACTCACAGCTCCTAGAACTGTGTCGTGTATCTCCCTGTGACAAAGTGATCAACCTTTACTCTCACATGCTGATATTTATTTATAGCAAGTTGTCGAGACCTAAAGCGAAGCGCGTCACCGGTCCACCCTCTGATCTCAGTTTCTCTGTTCTTTTGCCCTATCCCTATCTGAAGAGCCAATTTGTACCCACTTCATTTCATATGGTACCGAGTGCAGTAAGACTTGCCACTCTCTGGCGGTTACTATGGAGATGGCAGCCAGGACAAAACAAAGGCAGAACAGAAAAGAAGCAGCCTCAGACAAGAGCCCCTGGCAGAGCTCTGAGTGCCAAATCTGGCTTGGCAGCAGAGGCAAGAGCTATCTCTGTCTCTGTGCGTCCCTCAATCTGTGCCTCTCATCTGCACACTGGACGTGTTTACATCCAGGAAAAAATATTGATTAAGAGCAATAAACAAGCTGCCGTGACTCATCAGGATGAAAGGGAGAGAAATCGTTTGCTTCTAAAGAGGGGTGGGTACTACGAGAGGGTTTGGACTTGTTTTACAGGAGCTGGATATAAAGATGGCTGATGTCGGAGCCTGTGGTCAGAAAAGGAAAAACAACATCATTGTCATCCGGTTCTTGTCATTCTTTGAAAGACACGCGAGGAGCTCATGCCAAAGGACGAGCTGAGAACATGGAGGATGAAATGTGATGAGACTGGTTGATGTCCTCATAAACTCTGTGCCAAAAATACAACGTGTTACTTTTTATTCTTTATTTCGTTCCAGTGTCAAGTATAGCGCCAATAAGACCCAGAGATTTGTTTGCAAACGTGGTGCTATGTTTTGATCACTATCAAAAGTTTTCTCAGCTTCCACAGAAAAAACAGTAAGCGAACAAGTGCAACTGTCTTTCATAATAATTGTTGTTAAAAATAGTTTTGACTGAATATGAGTTTTAATGACCTGGAATTATTATTACATATTCACAGTTCAGTTGACTGGAAGCTACGATGAACTATGGCGAGCAGGAACAGGTCCGACTGCATCGCAGCTATCAGTCCGGCTCCACCCGTCCATCAGGAAGAGGATCCACATGAGGAAGAAAAGCCTGTACATTTGGGTGTGGTGGAAGTGACTTCACAATGAACCCGTAGGACAAACTTTGTTTACCTGACTAAGAGAGAGATAAAAACTCATGTGTGCATGGAGAACACCCACTGATCACACAGGAGACAGCAGGCAGTAATGAGTGTGAACAATTATACAGAAGTGCCTCTGAGGAGTTTTCCCCGCTGCCTGCCTGTCAGACTTATTCCAAGGTGGCAACTTCAGCAACTAATAGCCACCAGGTGTCTTTATCTCTGCACTAATTACTGAGATCTGATACCCATCCACAGAACCAATTCCACCGGATCATGAAACTTGTTATGATGATAATGAAGATGAATGTGTCACTGGAATAATTGTGCCGTGTATAAACTGCTAAACTGTAACAAGCACACCTGACCTGTCGCTACAATTAAAGGTAAGTTAATTCGTATTGTTGGCTGAGGAGTTTGTATCGAGAGAAAAAACTTTTTATTCAGTTTATATATGAGACGTCTGTGCTGGGAGGGAACGGCTCTGTGTTTACCCCGATGCGGAAAACCAGGAGTCGTGAAATTGGAATGGAATCAACTGCTGAATGTGGAGTCTCAAAGTGTGCCAGCATGTGGATGCAGATTATAAAAATCAGGGTTCCCCTGCATTGATGGAGCATTTTTCACAACGCCTAAGCTGAAAGAACATATGAAACAACACTGATGCTCCACCATGATGTCATATCATCTGTGGGCCGATGGAGGAGGTCGCACACACACACGCACACACCCATACCAATATATATATATATATAGACCTGCATGTGATTTCACCTGTTTAAATACAGACCTGATAAAAAAGAAAATGGACATTTCATTCCAAACTGCGCAGCATTTTGTCTGAAAAGGCTCCTATCTTGTTCTCCAAATTGAAGAGATGAATCCTGCTGGTAAAAGTGTTACTTCCATTAAATTCCCAAAGTCCTTACTTCACCCTAATCTTCATTAGAGGATCCTCTCTTTTTTCAAGGCCCCCCGGTCTCTACTTTCCTTTCAGTTGCCTTTCACTTCCATTTCCCTCTAATCTCTCTTCCGCTCTCTTGCTCTTCAGATGGACAGAAGTTTATCTTTCAGATGTTCCTGAACTATTTAAAGAAGGACATCCTTTTAAATATCAATGTATTCAATTAAATATGTCCTCAAAAATGTAGTGAATATTTAATTCCCATACTAGCAGCCATTAAAAGCCTTTCATAGTAAATGTGCACCTGGTGAAAGTGTTGGTGATGCCCACCTCAGTCACTGTGCTGAAATGTGTGTGTGTGTGTGTGTGTGCACTGACACAGGAGCAGGGAATATTTCGGACATAAAAGAGGATTGCTGCTTACTAAGTGGGGAACTAAAATTGTAAAAATTAGTGTCAAAGTAAATAGCGAGAAAGAAAGTGCAAGTAAGGTAATTTCTGTTTGCCCTTGTCAAACACGCAAGAGAGTTTTTAAGAGCTCTTCCTGAAAACTTTTCCATCCACAGTCACACTCATACACACACACCTAGAAGAGACTCTACCAGGGCATGAAGGAGAGGACGAGAGGTGGTCAGAAGGACACACCTCCTGATAAATCAATCACTGGGCTAATGTCGCTACTCATTGTCCGCTGTGCCTCCCTCTCTCTGTACAACTCTTTTGCCCCCTGAGTGGATGTATTCATTTTTCATTTCCTCTTGCTGCGTTGGCCTTTCAGTCAAGCGCACCTCTGTAGGGCCGCTCCACGGGTGGGTGGGAGTTACCGTCGGCTCGAAAGCGCTGGTTTCTCTGGTTTCTACTTGCTTCTTTCTGTGATTTAAACTACCTGCTTCGGCCACGGAGGGCCATGATTTTTAACAACAATGCCTACTAGGCAAGATACTGGGCAAACAAAGGCAGATGTTAAACATTGAATGTGTGTCCATTTGTTTCCAAGTGAGCCCTGTGTGTACATGGTGTCAGTTCAGGGGTGACACAATGGAATACCACAGAGCTGTTAAAGCTGTGCAACTTCATTCCCAGAGCCTACAATAATGTAAAGTCAACAACTTTGTTCCATCCCAGCGCACACAGCGGCACAAACCCCTGTTTCATCCCCACGGAGGTGTAACAGAGTTGAAGGGATCGGACGGGGAGCGGGAGAGGTGGTGGATGAGAAGGTCTACTGAGTCATTCATCCCACTCGAGCTGATAGATCGAGACATTACGTCAGGAAAGAGGCTTAAAAAAGACACTTGAACAGGCTAAGTGAATTATAGATGAAGTCATGGCAAGAAAGAGAAGGCAGGAATATATGTTGAGAAATATTTCCGATAGCTAAGGTTTTCGTCCAAAGTTTTCTCCCCTCCTCCAGTGTAAATCCTATTAGAGGGGGAGGAGAGCTCAGGGGGATTAGGTGACCCTGTCCACTCTGTCCAGACTGTTTCACTACGATAAGATATCGCTTGTCTCAGAATTTCTCCCAACTTACATTTCATATTACATATATGACTCATGTAATACTAACATGGCCATGGATGTTGTAACACATATATTTGTCACCAAATATTAATTAATAAAATCTTTTAAAAATAAATAAAGAACCCTCGGTTGTTTGCTCTGCTTCTCCGTCAGCAGGAGTTTGTGGCATCTCAGAAATGTCGCTTGCTGCTAAACTAAGGTTTGCTGTCAGTATTTGGGGTGGTGGTTGTGGGAGGGGCTTAGGCGGTTTTGGTTTAATCTGCGTAGTATAGATACAGTGAGGGGGGCCAGACGGAGGATTTAACCCTTAACAAGTTCACGGGTGTGACACAGAATCCAGGGGGAAGGCAGGACCTCGTATACTCTCCCTGTCTGTGTACAACCAGGCAATTCTGAATAATAATAAACAGTAAAAGAAACTTCATATGCAGTTTGAAAAATACATAAATCATCCCGACATGATAAAAACGTAGTTTGTGAAACCCTCGTAAATGCCTATAGACCTGGGAACAGTTTGTACTTCCACCCATACTCGGACCACACCCACATTTAGACTACGCCTTCATTTTGATCTCATCTACACACCTTGAAAATTTCATGACAGTATTTTGAATGCTTGTGGAAATATCCCGGTGACAAAATCTGTCCGCAAAGAGACAAACAGTCTCACAGAAGCCTGCCAACGTACTCACATCCGACTCTGTGCTCGTTTCAGACAGGTACATTCCACAAGGACCACATTATGTCTTGATGACACACACACACACGCACACACACACGCACACACACACACACACAGTATGACAACAACACCAGCCACGCGCTATAGCGTCTGGTAAATATTAACAACCATTTGTTGACTCACTTTCTCGACAACTCTACTCTCTAGGGGGGAAATAAGATATTTAATTACTTATGAAACTTGAAATATTTATGGTACATTTGCATATTCCTCCTCCAATGGTATGTTATTGCCTGTCTGTAGCAGCAGTGACTCCCTGTGATGATCAACAGAGATGGTAAAGCACGGTTTCATATCATATCTTCATGGTTCAATAGTCACTATAAATATAAGTTCATCTTCTTTATAAAAGGAAGAAGGCCAGAAGACGTGTTTTTAGACTTTCTTTTCACGGATTAAATCTATTTATGTGTTACATGAAAAACATGTTTTTGACTGAAACCATAGAGGTGGACGTGATGTCAGAGCATCAATGCCTTGATGGCTGACACAGAAAAGCGCCCCTACAACCTCCTCCTGTCAACTCACCTGTCATCCGATTCATCTCATTCATCCACATTTGCTCTCTGGAGATCAGGAGCCAAAATCGCACAGAGAGCTATCAAACTCACTATCTTTGTTCCTGTCGATAAGAGCGCTCGCTCACTTCACAGCTTCCACTGACCCGATTTAAAAGTCTGTGCAGTCGGCTGCAGGGCTGGAGGATTTTTCTCTCCCATCCTGCACTGTTAACCCTCCTGGGGGAGAAAGGCCATCCACTATCGACATTTAAAAAGGAATAATGCATACAGAACGCCTTGGCGCTGGTGTTGCATTGGAAAACCTCCTTTCCCAGTCCGTTCCATAGGGTGACACAGACGTGTGCTCACTCCATGAACACCGGGAGATTCAAGCCATCCAAATTAGTCCGAGCAGTCGCTTGTTGGTTTGAGCTATTTCTCTCACCAGAGATGTGGGGATGTTTTAGTCAGCTGCTGAGGCCTTAGGACAGAAGAGAGTGCACTGGTGCCGAGTGTGATTCTGAGCTTTAATATAGTGCAGCCTGTCATCGCCCATAGGCTCAATCCTATAACGCTGGATCAAGCCACTTGTAGCAAACATCCACAACATGTGCGCCAATGCAGATGACACGAATACGATCTTTTACTAAACAAAACAAAGATGAGTTTCTTGTATATGTAAAAAACTATTGTTCTACTGCTTCTCTTTCTGACAGCGACAGAAATAATGATTTCAGATGGCTTTCGTGCACAAAGCCACAACTTCGCCATGGTCTTCTTTTAGTGGCTAAAGAATGCTGCTGATGTGTTGCCAGTGAAGCAACAGGGAAGCCAAGCGAGTTTAGCAAGGTCCCATTGGAAGGAGGATTAACATTACTGAGCTGCCTTTGTGTGTGTTACGTCATCTTACTTGGGTGAAGCTGTAGTACTGGTGTCACTACTCATACAGCAGGTCCAAGTAATTGCATTAGACTATCCCTGTACAATCTAATGCAACATCGACCTTCCTTAATGGAGCTTTTAATGTTGAGCTGCCGTCTACACAATGTAAGATGTCAGGGGGGTCTGACTGACAGGGTGGCTGTCACAAGAAGTTAGAGAGGGAGCCCATGAAGGTTGGTCAGGAGAGGAGGGAGAATGAACTGCAGGTACATGTACTCACTACATGTCTGTGAAATATACACACACAAGCAACAGGGAGTGTTGACGATATAAATTCTGTCAGGCCTGCGTCTGATTACCTGTATCATCCTCATTCTCGACGATCTGGTGACAGATAAAGCATTCAAAGTCCCTTCGCTGCCCCCCTTTTCCCTCTACTGCTCCCCCGACGCTCCCCCCTTTCCCTCTGTTGTTCTTCTGCACTGTCGGGGAACTTCAAACATAATCTGACTTGTAAAGGCTCTGAGGAAAGATGTAGGCATCGAGGCAAAGAGTGGAGAGGTGAAACTGAGACACTATTATTTGGGGTATATATGAAAGTGTACGGAGCATGGACTGTCCGCACCATGCCACACAAAGTATAATCCCAGTGTCGGCTACAGCGTACAAAAATGCAGTCATTAGTGTTCATCTAGTTTAATTAGTTTTATCAGCGTTTATCAGATGTGAACTCTGAGGCCAGGGACTGACAGCAACTGGTGGGGGGGGTGTGAGAGAGAGAGAGAGAGAGAGAGAGAGAGAGAGAGAGAGAGAGAGAGAGAGAGAGAGAGAGAGAGAGAGAGA
>CAAKHC010003134.1:12010-23206 GCA_901007825.1 Macroramphosus scolopax | reverse complement strand
TAATTATATTAAAAATAATTTTGTTTTCTATGACAGTTTTATACATAAAGTGCTGAATTGTAACAGAAGTTATATCAGTGTACTTTTCAGAGAGAGAGAGAGAGAGAGAGAGAGAGAGAGAGAGAGAGAGAGAGAGAGAGAGAGAGAGAGAGAGAGAGAGAGAAGCAAAGAGGAGCTGAGTGGATCAAAGCGCCATTTCTGTGCTTGTAAAATATTCACTTTGGTTGCTGAAGATTGGCCACTAGTTAATCGATTACCGGTGGGCCTTACGAGTTGCGCCTTGATTACTCACTGCAAAAATATATTTGGTTTGTTACGAAACTATGGTGGGACTAAAGAGACTGTTTAATGAATGGGAAACACTGCACTGCATCAAGACAGAAACCTGTAATCTCCAAAATTGGACTCCAAAGATTTAGCAGTATTTGCATGATCATACTCTGCTATATGAATTAGGTTAAATCAATTTACTGGAAGGGGGATGAGCTTCACATTTTAGAAAATCAGATATGATCTTTCCAGTGAAAAGCCAGTAATTCTTTTTATTGTCGGCCTTGAAGCAGCAGCGGGAGTAAAGCCGGCTTTATGATACCATGATTCACTGGCAGCCTAATGAGAGCCACAGCCCTAAGCTGTTTATATGGTACAAAGGCCGCCTCCATGAGCACTGCTGTCAGAAAGGGGGATCTGGGCATTGGGTGGCAGCACTGTGACAGTTCAGCTTAATGCAATATTAATTTACTTACAGGACTGGAGAATTTGAGAACAAATGCAATCATGCACAAGATGATTGTAGCATGAGGTGTTGATTGGGGAAGGTTTTAATATTCAGTATTTAACATTTAATGCATGTGTACACGGACACACACACTGTATTATATATTCATAACTTTCTTTAGTTTAACTGCTATTGATGAACAGAAAATAAAGCGACATCCGTCTGTTATATAATGGAATTGATTACTAAAATAAAACAAAATATTGATAAAGATGCAGCAAAACAACATATTTGATTTTTGATAAAGTATGTGCGGACGTGATGCTGCTAAGTATTTTGTTTCCATTTTCCCCTGCTGGCTGAAACAGATGTGATTTTGATGCAAGACAAGTTTCAGAGCAGTCTGACATTAAACTGCACTCCGATCCATGTGTCCATCAAAGACAAGTTTTATTGGCTATCAGCTCTTGGCAAGTGGTAATGTCAAACTATAGTCAAGATAAAAAAAAGTCATGAACTCAGTCGTGCTGTGTCTTCCCTTCATTCCCTCTCACTGCATTGAGTCTAGTACTTGAAAGCTATAAGGTGAGAGTCGCACATCACAGACAAAGACAGAGTGAGAGCAGCTGCATGCATCAGTATCAGCTTCTCCTTTTACATCGCAGACTCACTCCACACTGGAAGGTTTCATATGAGAACATTGTGATTCAACTGAACAGCAGGTGGAAGAACCACAGCAAACTCAGATCACTTCGACGCAGCTTCATCACAGAACCAAGTCCGTTCTGAGACCTTAGAGGTAACACATAAAATACCTCCTCTCTTGATAACTTTGATAGAAAGAATCAAACATTGTTGTGCTGTTGTTGTCTGAGTCCGGGACAGACATTGACTGCACCATCGAGCTCTGCATTACTTGACATTAGGTAACAAGGACGCTTCATTTTCAAGCACATCATATAAATGAATCCTCAACAGATTCAATCAGGCCACAACGGTGTAACTATGTGTTACAAACAACCATAGACTGTATAAAAGATTTGGATATAACTCATGGGTCTGATAATTGAGCCTAATGCAGAAATACCCTAAACCTGTAATCTGTCTAATGGCCAGCAGGGGGGTGACTCCACTGATTATGAAAAGAAGTCTGATTTTAGAGACATCTATGAGAAAATTATGCTTCTCGCTTTATTTGTTATCTCAACAGCATTAATAGAACTTTGCTGTCTTGCATAAATCTAAAATCACTTTCGACAGATTTCCCTGCAAACTTGATGTGCCATTTGGACCTTGACGCCTCCCACACACAATATGTTCTGTATACCTCCATATGCCAAGAGAGTTTGAGTTGAAGAGGCCTCGACAACACTTCAGTCAAATTACTTTTCCAACCTTCAGCCTCCTATGCAGTGAGATGATGACACTGTTGGCAGTTGTCAAAGAGATCAGCTTTTGCTTTCTAAAACCGCAGGCTAACATGAGTATCGTAAATAAATAATTGTTCATGACAGGGAGGATTGGTGTTGCATGGATCTGTTGAGGTGAAGAAAGCTGAGCTGGAAGGCAAAGCTGTCCATTGACCAGTGAATTTACATCCCGATTCTGACCGGTGGTCTTGGAGGGTTTTGGGTAGTGACATAAAGAATTGGGAATACAAGTAGCCTAACTGAGTTTCCTCTGTGAATATCTGGTCAGAGCCTGAGAGACGGCCTGAGGAGTAGTGACATCCGTAAGGAGTTCATCAACAGCAATACCGTATATCATAAGCAATTCTTGATACTATTTACTTATTGCAGCTACGTGCCAGTCAATTAATGAGCAGCTACAAACACCGGCTGCAGGTGGACTCACCTTGACGTTGGCTTTGGTGTTGCTGCTGCTGCGGCTGCTGTCTTTCGGGTTATTGGCATCCTCATGAACTCTGTCCAAAAGCCACAGGAGGAATTCCAGGGCATCATGCTGAGAGTTTCCCCGAAATTGAGAGCTGTACTTGGCCACAATGCTCTGGAGAGAGAAGCCACATCAAACACAATTTGTCATTTGGGGTGATTCAAAAGTTGTTCAACACTGACAAGATTACACCGTGATTACATGGAACGTGGGTTATCATCATGTGTATGTAAGTTAAGTTAATTTTGGTCAGCAAAACGTAAGTGTGTGGGCTTGAGAGCAATCAAACAGGAGACCTCAGGCGGACAGCCGGGGGTTTGATAGCAGTGAAGAAGACCTCAGGGCAGACAGGTGGAGCTGCTCAGATACTCGGCAGTGCAGTTTTTTTGCATTAGCAAATCTCCACACTCTCAGAGTGCCTGTTTGTCAGTGGAGTTACGCCTTGGTTGGAGCCTACGCCACTTAGACAGGTGTTCCCAGAAAAAAAAAAACGTATCCGGATAGCTATTCAATTTCAAGGAAGGAGTTGTGAGTGTATGAGTCAGACAGATAATGACAAGACGAAACAAATGACAGCAATAACACTACACCAGCTGGATTCTCACCGTCTCTCTCCTTCTCTGTGTGTGACTGTCGGGATGCAGCTTCTCCTACACACCTCGTTAATGACAACCACATCATAGCATGTGTAGTATCCCTTGATCCAAGTATAAACAAAGGAGGGAGGCCCCCCTCTACAGAGAACACTCCCTAATGAGCTTCATCACTACGGATAAGCCCTGACAGATGATGGGGGGATGAGGGCTGCATGGAGAGAGAAAGCAGTATTTGTTGCAGCACCATTTTTGAAACTAAGGGGAGACATCATGAAAACCAAAGAATTTCAATTGTATTTTTGTTTCTAATTTCTCCAGTGAGAACACAGAACAAGTGATTCACCAATCAGATACAATATGTAAGCTGTAGACGACAAATATCAATTAATTCAGTATTATCTATAGCATGTATTATGTGCAAGAGGGCGACAGTGATAACCACTGCAAGCACTAAGCCACGCTGATGCACTTGATTTCAATCTGTTTTGTCACTTTCCTCGCTGTTTGCGTGTGTTTGTGTGTCAGCTGGGGACAGTTTTGTTCATGTGTTGGATGTCTGTTCACAGTGTCGTTCAGAGGGTTGTCTTGTGAAATGTACCATCGAGTTTCAAACGCGTTTGATTTTGATTTGAGAAAGTGGCAAAGTCGCATTCGTAGATTTTATCTTAAAGGGACGGAAGAGTGATAAAAGACTTAAGAGGGCTGGAAAGAATATCAGCTAGGTTGAAGCTCAAGAGTTCCTCTGCAAACAGCAGCAGTGTGAGAGCTAACCTGAGAGCAGCTCAGATGAGATATTATGTGTTTCTTTAGCAAACACTTCAGAGCTAGTCAAGGAGGGATAAAGGAGGGGGTAGGGGTCAACCTGGAGGGGCAGGGAGCGCCTTTGAGAGCTATTGATCAGAATTGATGGCCCAGTGGAAATCACAGCTGATACCTAACTCTAATCTGTAATTACTGAACATCTGGAAATGTTGTTGTCAAACTTGAAATTTCATAAATAACATCTGGGGTCGGTATACAGCAAACCAACATATAAATAAGAAGGATTGGGGTCAAGGGGTCAAGGGGTCAATAAATAAATAGACCTGTGCAGCCTCCACATCAGGGGTCAGTGGTGTCGGAGCAACATCCCCTCCTTCCACACCCTTATGTCTGTTTTAGCGTCCTCTCTTGCTACATCTGCTTCACCTCACACCATGACTCCCTTCTGCCCCCCCACACATCCATCCTTCTACTCTGTTACAGATCACAGCTCCGGCAGGGGAATTTAGTATAAACATACATCATGAAAATGACCCACAGTTACCCCACGTCACCACATCACGGTCCATCCTGCCAAACAGGCCTGGATGGATTCCTCAGTGAAAGACACAGAGTGATCCTGAAAAATGATGACAGGCATAACCTTAACAGGTATAACACACTCCATTCTTTCACACATGCATAGCATCCAACCCCCCTATTGGTGTGGCTGGAATGAGGCTGGATATAATCCGTCATCACTGGCTGCTCAATTTGCTGTTACATTTTTCAGCGGTCGGTGTTGCCGACTCACCTCTGCTGTCGGAGAGGACTGGACGCGGGGCAGTCATCACTTACAGCCTCCGCTTATACGACTCTCTCTCTCTCTCTCTCTCTCTCTCTCTCTCTCTCTCTCTCTCTCTCTCTCTCCCCTCACACTGTTTCATCATTTCTTTTTCCACCCTCACCCATCCTCGCAGTTCTTTATTTTTCTTTATTATGTTTTGTCCGTCCTTCCTTCTTTCCTCTCCATCATATAAGAACCATTCCCTCCACTAATCAAACCCAGCTGAGCACCAGTCGGCCTCAAGGAGCCTCGGGAAACGCACACACAGACAGATGAGCTTAGCGGTGTAGCACCTGTCCTTCCCTGCATCCTCCTCCTGCAGCCTTCCAAATCTAAACTAATACTGTCAGCTTTTTCCTTTGTCACATGGGGCCAATGGATTCACCTCCTGAACATCCTTGATTCTTAATGACAGATTTAAATTGTCTGTAAATCACACCTATATTTGTTCTGCATACTAAGAAGTTCTGATAAAGGTGCCACAGTAGTGTAACCAGTGTATCCGCAGATGATCCCAGTGTGCTGTGTACACCGCTGAGAGCTGTTTGAACATATACTGCATGTGATTCTCCTCCATGAGTTAAATGAGGACCGTCGTCTAGGGCTGAAACGACTGAATGTACACTTGTCGTTTGTGTATGTTTTTGTGGAATGCGTCGATGCGTCCTATTTCACATTCATCCCTAATGATGGCAGCGCCTCAAAAGGGAACATCTCCCTCCGACCGGAAAATGATGAGACAGCAGCGATGGTATTTATGTAAGTGAATTTTGTCTACTTGTTGGTTGATTTCAGTGCCTGCAAATCGTTGTTGTGTTGTTTTTCAGACGAGATCTGCTTAGAGCAGATGTTAGTTCCCCATATACACACAGAAAACTGACACTTTGATTCGGCAGAGAGTTGGAGGATTAAAGGGTTATTGTTGTTATTATTTACTGGTTATGATTTATAGGTCAAACAAAGGATGAATGGACTAATCAAAAAATAACTAATAGATTAATCTAAAAACAGTGTTAGTTGCAGCCTTACTACGATCCTACAAGACTCATTCATGATTTGTTGATCGCAGTCCAGCACCACGGAACTGACTGATATATTTCCACACTGGGTCGTTCAGGCTTGGTAAATAACTCTCAGGAGGGATAATAAACCAGGTGGAAAATGGTCTCATATTGTAGTGCTTACACAGATAAAGTCCAGACACACTCTTCCTTGTGTTTCTTTATTGCCTTTTGTCACAGCAGCGTAGGTGTAATGGAGTGCGGCTCACTGAATCGTGGGAAAACATGCTGCTCCCAAACAGCGTATGATGGCTCTGCCAGTACTTGTGAATGCGCTAACTTGTGTCAGATGACCTGTTTAAAGCATAATTACTTTCATACTCCCTCCCCCAATAAACACACATATGGTGCTACATTTATCCTAGGCTACATAAAATATATATATAATATACATATATCTGCTGTATGTCTAAAACTGTTTATGACATACTGTATGCCCTCGTTCTGTTTACATCGCTAAAGCCCCATCTGTTGTATTAAAAAGAAAACACTGCAATCAAAGTGAAATAAGTGGCAGCCCCATTGTGAGTCAAGGTGGTGCATATCCCCACTGCTACCTGCGAGTGTGTCGGTGTGTGTGCAAACAATATATACATATTCAGTGCTGTGAGTGAGAATGAGAGGAGTCCTTGAACGCGAGCAGAGACTAGAAAAGACAAGCAAACCATCGCTCTGGCCGGCCTCACTGTCACACACTTCCTGCACTCCCAGAACAAACAAGACTACTTCAAACACCGGGCTTCATCTTCTCGGCTGAGCTCCTCTAGCCTCCGAGAGCTGCATCCTGTCAAGCGTAAAAAGATGAATCCGGGCTCCTCTCTACTACTTTGGAAAGTACTTACTTTGTTGTTAAATCCTTTAGGTCACTCTGGAGTGGAATGCAGTAAAGAGATCATCAAGTTAAATTGATTCAGAGAGAAAGGACACTTCATCCCTCCATATTCAATCAACATCAAATGTGAGTTGAAGCAGTAATGGCAAATTTAGAAATATTGACCTTTAAATATTGCAACTCCATTGTTTTGATGTCACTTTTAAGCATATAAAAACACATTTCATACAAATCAAATCATCCTTTAGTATCTTGAAAAACTCTTTATAAATACAATATATTGGTACTATTATAAAATATATTTTGCCTCCCTCCTCTCAGTATAAATTAAAATGCTACATACAACAACATCGCTGCATTGATTAGTCAATTAATTGATGAGCCACTTGACAGTAAATCGTCAATCAACCATTCACATTCTCAACCTTCCTCTGCCTCCAGCTTCTCCGCCCGTTGAGCTCCAACTGATTCCCCTCAGAATCCTCATCCGTTAAATGTGTGTATGTACATCAATACAACAATAGCCACATTGTTAAGACAAGATAACAACTACTGAAGCAGCCTTTCACAAGATATAATGAGATGTTGACACTGAAATATAAATAATAGCATTACATGGGCTAAGAAACTTGAAGCAATACTTTCTACCAACTTCAGGCCGACCTCTTCAGAGGATGCCTCTTCTAAATGCCGACTTAACTCTCCGTCGGATTTTTTTTTAAAAGCCTGGGGTCATTCTGCAAGCTTCAAATGAGACATTGTGATTCCTACTGAAGGGGCTCATGACTCCAACTCACTCCTAATCCTGGACCCAAATAACAAAAATAGCCAGGGATAGTAGTATAAGTACCCTTGTTTCTCAGAAAAGTTTATTTTTCAACTTTGGCAATAACTATCAGTTGTCAGCATGGTCTGCTGTCCTCTCACTGACAACATACTGGGGGAGGGGGGCTTATAAAGATCACAGGAGGGCCAGTATTTTTGTTTAGTAGCAATGTCTCTCCCTCCCTCTTTCTCTCTCCCTGTGAGTGCACACCATCGGAGGCATCTCAGCAGGGGGGCTCCTCTTCCAGGCTGAATGCACTTTCAAACATGCTCTCTCCAGCCTCACCCTGCAATGAGCAGATAGACAGAAATTACTGTGTCAATGCACTGGGGCGAGGCAAGAAAGGAGGAATGAAGGACATGCTTCCTTCTATTGCAGCCAACTATAACGAGAGGTGCTGGAATCAAAGTAGAGGAAGATGGGAAAACCTCTAGTCTAGCAATTCGGAATGAGAACGGTTTGCAGTTGAGAACAGTTCGAAACCGATCCATTGGAACTGTGAGCGAATGTGCTCAAGTATGTTTGGAAACAATTGGGAAAAGATGCTAAGAAAGACATGCTATAAGGACACCAGGACACTGCTTCCCAACCAATCAGCACATCGACAGTGTAAATATCCCATGTTATAATAACACGAGCGCCACACAGGCAGGCTTAGCAGAGCTGTTCTTTGAATCCAAAAACATGAATTAGCACCAATGTTTTACAAGCCTTCTCTTGACCATCAATAGGGGAATCCTTTCCGTGTCTGGATACGCGGGCCGTCCATTAACTTCAATGCCTTCACATCATTATGAGACGTAGCGATGAGATGATCATATTTTACGGTGTCGATATGTTCCAAATTATACAGTCATGCTCTGTGTTAGTCTGAACTGGTTTGCAATTGAGAAATTCATGTTTGTGAACGAGGACGGATCACCCATCTCCTGCTTCAAAGACCCAACCACCACCACCCAACTTTACTCTCATGTTTCTTGCGATATAGACGTCAAAAGTAAACTGTGTCTCAAATTGACAGGAACGGGTTCAAATGTGTTACTTGAAAATCTGCTGCATCTCAAATAAACTCCAAAGGGTGCCTTGTGCGTCAGTTAAAGCAAAAGAAAGTGTCTCTTTCAGTCATTATTTGACGAGGAAGGATGAGAATGTTTTGTTTATTATTAACCCATGCCAGGTACACAGGAAGTACGTCAGAATTCAGTCCTGAAGGAGCACCGTCACCGCTGACTAATATATTAATGTAATGTTTTCCAATTACAAACCTATTATTCTATCACTTTGAAAGCAGATGGTCCTCTAAATGAGCCTTTATATGACCTAACTCAGGGCCTCGCAGCCCTGGCTCACAACAACCATGATAGAGTACAGCAGCAGGACAAGATAAGTTTGTGACAACTTCTTGATTCAATTTCCTGACATCTGAAAGATTTTGATTGAGGTGTCATTTCAACACTAGTTTAACACACATTTCACTTTTGGTGGTAATTAGAGCGGCATGTCTGACCCCCACACCCTCCACGTGGAATGCAAACAAACAACTTAGTGCTAGATTGTTGACCAGATGAATCAAGCTGAAACAGCTTGCATATAATCAGTAACCAAACGGAATGCACAGAACTACCACTAGTTCAACAAGTAGTCGTAAAATGTCATGTGTTTTAAGTGAGTGAGCTGTTATTTTATTATAACTGCTTACATGACTAATGTTTGGCTCCTCCTCTGAAACAATGAAACGGGACCTGTACACCTTTATGCAAGGAAGTAGCAGACAGTGGGTGACCTTTGAAATACCTACAATCATGTGCGTACCTGACGTGCTCTTTCAAATATTTGTTTTGTCACCATAGACTGTGACAGCGAAATATTGCCCATAAATCCCACGCAATCATCTTGTACCTGCTGTGTTGGTACACATGCCGCTGTGCGGTGTCAGGCGACAGGATGCACAACCTCCGCCAAAGCCATTTGGAGTTTGTGCCCAGGTACATCGCTTTATTTACTGGTGGCTAATGCATGACATTCTATGAGAGGAATTCTGTATAATTAATATGCACTGTAGATAATGACATGCATGCAACACTGAGGCACACCTTTTCCGTTCTGTCCCTATTGATCCGCTATTCCCCCTTTATCTTAATAGCATGTCTACACCCTCCGCACACAGCAGACTATTATTGTACTTTGCCTACCACTCATAAACAGAGCAATTTACTTAAATACATGGTCACAGGCAATGATGTATGACTTAATTTATGTTATTTTGATGCAATAACCTAGTAATGACTACTGAGTTATTATGTAGAAATGTAGTAATGACTACTGAGTAATCATGTAATAATGTATGACTATGTTGACCAGGGGCATAAAAGGGCAATGAGCCCATAAACAGCCCTACTTCCGGTGTCCTGTGACCACACCCACTTCCAACTGGACGTCACTTTTGCCTCGGTACACCTGTAAAGCTTCAGGACTGAATCTTTCACAGTTCCTACACTTGTGACAAAAATATGTCCACAGACAGACACAAATATCTGACACAGCTGTCAAACCACACTGTGCTAACCACATTTTGAAAGCCACACACAGTGAAAATAGGACCAGCCACACGCTGTTGGTGCCGCTAATTAACGCAGAGAACTTAAACACAGCGCAGACAACTATTGGCATGAGCGTTATGAACTTCAAGTGCCCCCTCTGTCCTCACCTTGAACTCAACAGAGAGATGCGGCGTATACTCCAGCGTCCACAGCGCTCGAACCAGCGACGCCAGCTGCTCTGTCACCTCTCCCAGGGCGGTCTGCGGCTCCTCGGCTCTCAGCTCCCCGTTCAGCCTCTTGTGACAAATATCCGACCTGTACTGCTCCAGCCCGAGGTACTCGGCCAGCAGGTCCGTGTTGCTGAGGCACTGGACGACGGCGTTCATGAAACAGGTGTTGCCGTGGTTCTTCAGTCCCAGCACCCCGGGCGTCTTGTCGCCATAACACCACGACAGCCGGTCTTTTACCGAGCCGTGAGAGGACACCGTGGAGCTCTTCTTCACGGTTCCCTCCCTGGGCACCTGCAAACAGTCGTCTTTGAACCCCCCGGTGTCGCTTCGGCCGAAGCCGCCATCGTCGTCCTCTGCGTCCGGCGGTCGTCCCTCGCCAAAGTGCGCTAAAGTGCCCAAAGTTTTAAGAATCCTTCCCATGAAATTCCCAAAAGATCGCAGCGATTTCCTTCTGATAAACCTCCCGGATTTATATTTCTTTTCCTTTCGCTTCGCCGTTTTGGATTTCATGGGTTGTTTTCTTATCTTGTTTTCCTTGTGGGCGTCCATGGCTCTACTTATTAGGACCGAGAAAATGGAACAGAGGCTCGCACCTGTCTGCGAGACTGTCTACCCTCCTCCTCCTCCTCTCTTTCCTCCTCACCACAAACCTTACCGCTGAGGTGGCACCGACTCGGTGCCAATAAGGCACATGATTCACCTACTAATGTTATTCCCTTGACATCTCAGGCAGTTTAATTCCCATCGCGTTGTTCCCACACGTCCGTGCGTTTGGATGGGTGCTGCCGTCCTCTCTTCACATAGCAGGTTCAATTACACTTCCTCATCGATGGCTCTCAGCGCTGCTGGCGCTCTTTTACTCTCTCACCGCTGCTATTCCTCTACCCCCCCCCCCCCCCCCCCCCCCCCCCC
>CAAKHC010003133.1:36084-47821 GCA_901007825.1 Macroramphosus scolopax | reverse complement strand
AAGCACTGACCAGGTGTGTGTGTTGCAAGTCAAGGCAGCATCTCTATAATATCAAGTCTTAAAACAGCAGAATGATCCTTTAACACATCTTATAGGAGGGCTGAAGATTATCTGATCATTTAAAATGATCAGAATTAAATGTCTTATCTAAATCCTGCAGCCAGATTTACATATAGAACAACAGCCGTGTGCCAGTGTGATGATGCACATTAATAAACCTTCTGCAAGTATCGCAAGACATCTTGGTATAATATCCTTTCCCCGACATCTCTGACGCATCAAAGATGAAACCGTGGTTTTGCCTCACAATAAGACTTCCTGCATTTGCATGGAGACGTTCTCGCACGCAGGTGTCTGCAACCCTGAAGCTTCGTGTCACTCAAGTCTATTTTTAAAGGCCTACAATTATCCGTCATGTGTGCATCTTTTTATGTTGCGCACACTTTACGCCGAGCGCCGGCGTATTAGCATGACTTGATTTGCATAAATTTCTTTGAGATGAACATTGAAATTCTGCACTCAGGTGTCGACAATGAGGGCGCGAGGAGCTGCGCTGTTTGCACACAATGACACCCGGTGACTGGCAGCGGAGCATCAGCACGGACGCAAATGCAATCAGAAGATACAGATTCTATTAGTGTACTAAAAGATTGTGCAACAATGGTATTGCTGTTCCACACAAAGAGATTTCTCTGTGATCTGCAGCTTCACGGCAGCCGGCTAATCGCTTCGGGAAGGAGAGATACAGGAGGTCTGACTGCAGCTGTCGATGGGCCGCACGTCTCCGTAATCATTTCAGTTTGCTAAACTAGTCAGAGGTCCAACAGGAAGAGAAGCAACTGGCCATCTGCCGAAGACGGACAGGCCACCTCGGAAAATCTAATCGGACTTTCACACCGACGGCCTCGTCTGTCTCCTGGAATAACTCAGTGCACAAGCTTGACACTGACAACACACTGCTGACAAGTAGCGCCGCTCCGTCCGCATGACCTTTCAGTTCACCTGCAGCAGAGAGGCAGAGCTCCCTCGGCCCTCCGTGTTTACCTGCATGTGCACGTAAACACACACACGGCAGGTTGATGTTTGATATTTGAAATGACAATGTTGTCTTTAAAATACCTACATGGAGTGTCAGAGGCACAGAGGACGTAGTCCAGGTAGCTCATACATGGTGTGTCACTGCAAATACTAAATCAGCTTTGATAGCATATAATACACCAACTGTGTCTACAACCTGGGAGAGTACGTAGTTGCGTTTTTCTGCAGGTGGAGATGAGTGACTCACCGGCTCGGGGCTCCAGGCTCTGGTTGTCGGACTTCTCCTGCATCAGCCTGCGTGTCCACTGCAGCGTCCCGCCATTCACGCCTGGCTGGAACCCGGAAGACTCTGCCTCTGTTACGAAACAAACACCGCGGTCGCGTTACCACCGAACCATCCAGGCACACACAGGTTCACTTCATAGACCAGAGATTATTACATAAAGACAATAATCAGTAGCCGAAGTTCGGCTGATGATTATCTATCTAAGATAGATGTGCTGAGACATTTTCCAGGGCCCAAGGTGATATTTTCAAATTGCTTGTTTCCCATCCGACACCTCAAAGTGACAAAAGAAAAGAGAAGAGCAAATCAAGCTGTGAGGAGGATCGACGCTCCAGCTCTCCTGTTTTGAAGTGTTAAACTGTAAAAGGCATCCCCATCATTGCTACTGCCACGATTCCCCCCATCTAGTTATTGTTCCCAGAGTTATTCTGGAGACTGTAGCATCATGTTTCTGTCTCTAGCAGATAGCAGCGCGGTCAGTAATTCAGTGCACGCTGCCGTCAGCTGTCCTGAGCAATCACCAGCCCTGAACTCTTCACGGTGTGTGTTTCGTTCCCCGACAGCTTATCTCGGCGCTGACTGCAATTTTAACAGCGACAGCCGAGGAACTCCGCGCAGACAATCTGTGCCATCATCTCCTCTCTCCATCTTTCCTGAGGGAATGAACAATACACATAACTGCCACCCACGGAGATCTTTCCCGCCGAGAGGATAGAGAGGCAGTTATTACACTCCGTAGTACACACTGTCCTTTTATTCACGAGGCAGATTGGTCTCTGTGTCTCTGATGCATTTTGGTGATTGCCCGGCGCTGTAGTGTCTCTTTGTACCTCACAGCTCAATGAGCCCATTTTCACGAGGGCAGCGGTCGTGGCTGAGAGGTGACGTGACGGCTTTCATGTTCAGGCATCAAGAGGAGCTTGACTCGTATGAAATTCAAATAGGTTCCTGCCGCAGATGGCGCCGCACCGCTTTCACACGTGCAACGGGGAGAAAGTCTCCGACGGCAAATTGCATCTTCTCGTTACACCAGCCTGTTTGTCTCATTAGAAGAAGGAGACACGACGAGACACTCGGTCTTCAAACGTCAGTTATTTTCTGTTTCTGTTCTATTTCAGTGGAAATGAGTTCATGTTTTTGGTTTCGGGATACTTCACTCACATGATTGTCCAATTACTCTTAAAAGAAATATCAAGCTTCTATGAAAGTTAAGTTATTCGCATTTGGAAATGGGACTCGAACAGCGGCCTCCCTTTGACCAGACCTGACCTTTTGAGACTGTTTGTGTCAGACGTTCAGCAGAAACGAACAATGCTGACTGTTATTCTGGTGAACGGGCTGAGTATTAATCCTGCCGACAGACAAACAAACAAACCAACATACGTGACAACATGAACCTCCGTGAGGATGCTAATAACTTGGAACATGAATTATTTGCAGTTTAAAGCGTAAATATAATCTTCATCTGGCACCTTTGTTGTGAAGTCGTGGATAAACATGCAGGTTAAAGTCACGTACAGTTGAATTAGACGTAAAGATCACGAGCACGTTCGCTCTGAATCCGACCTTTGACTTACAAGTTGCTAATCATGAAGTGCCAGCGAGACGACAGCTGACGAAACAGGAAATACGGTGTTTGTATGGAACTTTATTAATCCTGCCGCCACAATCAACATGAACCCGGTGGTTGAATGTTGGCAACGTCAGAGTAAATCTAATTTCCCATGACAATATCCTGAGTCCTTCTAATCACAGGACTCATCCTGCTGCACATCTGGATGAATGAATCTTACTGCAACACTCATGATGTAACTGCTGGAGGTCCTTACATCAAATATTGGATCACCACAGGTTGTGAGAGAAGAATCATGTCACACCTGGAAGCTCTACGCTACCATCTGCTGCTTTCTGTAGCAGAAACAAGACATTTGATCCTGTCAATCACACGTCGACTGCACGGACCGGCTTCCCACAGCTCCGCCGTCGTCTGCGGTCGTCTTTGAAACCTGAATCTTCACATGGCGCTTTATAAAGCTAATATTTGTATTTTGGTCCGGCACTGAGTGTCCTCTCCAGATCGGATTAGACGTTTAGCGTCCTGTGATCCTGACCAGTTACATGAATGTCTGAGTAAAGACAATAACTAACTTAACAGTTATTCCTCCCCACTAGAGGGCGCCAATATTGGAAATATATTTAAATACTACAACAAAGGATGCACTCTGAGAGCGCACACCTTCAATCCACCGCTCGCTTGTACAGATGAGGGACCGCTTTGAGAGATGAAATGGGAGCTAGTGAGGCTTCAGAGGTTCAATCAGCACTGCGACGCCTCATTTCCAAACATTCCAGGATTCAATACTGAATTTGATTGACCGCATCCATATAAGGTTGGACGAGCAGCGCTGTGCAACATGCTACAGTGTGTAATACTGTCCAAGTGTTGTGAGCAGATCCTGCCTGTCACTGTTACAAACAGCAGACCGCATGCTTTGCCCTTTGCTTTGAGATGGTTTGAGTTGAGTGGCCTTGGTCTCGGTTCAAAAAACCTCTTCTGGTCGATGGCACACTCATAATTTAAAGGTGAAGCGTAAATATTAATGACGCAGCTCCTTCACCAGGACACCCTTCCATGAAGGACGGCGGCGCGCAGTATCAGGATGGAACCAAATATTTATCAAACACTCCTGATAGAACAAAACCGTGTGGTTTTATTACACACAGAAGAAAGTGTTGCTACTGCGGCTGCTGGTGCGTGAGTGTGTGCGTGTGCGTGTGTGTGTAACTACATCAGCCCAGGTGATGAGAGGATAATGAGCTGGAGGAGGGTGATGCCTTCAGGTGTACTACAGCTAGATGAGACATTACAGCGTCCAACTCAGACTGTAATGAAATGATTGGTGTTACAGCAGCTACAGTTTAGGCCCTTTTATAGCTGTATTGTCCTCACTGTCTTGTTTAAGTCCATTTTACCACCAGATACAACGGGGACATGGGAATGTGTTATATAAATGACTGAGTGAATATTCCAAGACAAATAAAATGAATCCATTTATTGTTTATTTAAAGATTGAAGGATATTATTTGCCACAGCGACAGCAGCCGGGGACAAAGAGAAAGGAATTGAAAATAGGAATACACCTATCTGAGGGATGAGCCCAAAGCATTAATCCTTTACGGAAGAAAATATTTCTTCTGGCATCGAGAGGAAAAAATCCAGTGAATACCTGCAACAGCCTGTAACTTATCCCCAGTGATTGGATTTCGACACATCGAATGTGTGTCTGCCTTATGTAACGAACAAACTGTCGTCTCTGTGAATCGTGACACAAAGGACAGGAGATGTGAAAGGTTCACTGTCGTGGTTGGAAATACTGAACTAAAATTTAAATATTAAAAGCAGTGATTCAGTTCTCTAACAGCAGAATCGTTACTTTAAAGGCTTTTCTTTAATGGCACATTCCCGGACCGGAATCAATACTGCACTTCATCACCTGCTTTGATGATTGGATAAATGAAAATGTTAAGTACTAAAGTAGCAGCTGTGTACTGCAGTACTGCTGACGGGCATCTTTAGACCAGGCAGACATTGTAAATGTATTCATATAAAAAAGGACTTCATTATTAGGAATCGTGTTAGATTTGCTCCAAATGAACAAAAGCACTGCATGTTCTGAACACTTGAATTACACCTTTTCTAGCATTTTAACAACTTCACAGTTAAATATGGACGCGTTTTAATTAGTTTCATGGTCAAACGTGTATATTTATTTTTGGATAGGTTCCTTTTTACAAGGTTTGTCTTCAATGACAGTCGACAGACACTGAAGCGTTTCAGTTCAAAAAATATATCACATATATATATATATATATAGTCAATATATACATTGATTGATTTAACCAACAGCAATCATCACTAATTTATCACAGCTTGGAAGTGGAAAGCTAATTAGCTGATTGGGGCTGAGGGGCAAATAGAACTATGATAGTGATGAAACAAGAAAAGGTAAAGAAGACAAACAGAGAAACTCACTATTAGATATTATTTGAAATAGTTCATCATATGCGTTAGAGAATTTTATAGTTGAGATGTTAATTATGATTTTTGTATTAATTTATTTGAATTTTTTTTTTTTTTTTTTGGGGGTGGGGGGTTTCCAGATTCCAGTCAGATTGTCCAGTTACGGTCTTGTTATATAAATAAATGAATCAATCCGTGGCATTTCTCTTTAGGACACTCACATGTAAATTTCATACACATTTTAAATATGAACAATTATTTAAAAACAATGTAATGTAAGATGTCCCATTGTGTGTGTGTCCTATATTTAACAATGTAGTAAGTGTGCGGGCACGCAGGCGCGCAGCCTCTTTGTCTATATTAAGGTCTCACCTGGTGCCTGGATGACCTGTGCGAGCCAAATGACGGCGACCAGCCCGACGCCGCAGCAGCAGAACCGCTGGAAGGGCCGCCGGTGCCTCGCTGCTGCTCTCATTCCTCACACACCCGCATATCCACTAAAAACATCTGTTGCTCTCTTTGTGACACTTGTTTCCCCACTTTCTCCGCGAATAGCCGCGAGCGAACCGCCGCCTCCTCCAGCAGCGAGCGTCTCTGCCAAGTTGCTGAACGGGGTCACAAAGATCCCCGCCTGGTTTTCCCCCTCCGGACTCAGAGCTGACGCCGCGCTGGTTCACTCCTCCAAACCTCCAGGTCGCGCATAGCGAGCAAACGCGTCCGAGAAGCTTTCTGCGTTCATGTGTGCAGCCGGAAAGGTCGACAGCAGATCCCACAGTGAGGTGCAGCAACAGGAGGCGGCATGCTGCGAGCTCCGAGTGCCACAGACTCTCTCTCCTCTCACGCTGTGTGTTCCTCCGCGCGGCCACCAGGAGGCGACAAACTCAGGGTGCCGGACACAAACGAGTGTGACACCAGGCCGTAATCAGAGGCAACATTTGAGGTGGGGGAACAAATCTGATGGGAGTCCCCCAGAAAACATCCTGAAATATTTAGTAAATGATAAATGTTTTGATTTGTTTTAAACATCTAACAGTGCATTATAATACTTGCTCTATCTTGTCATGTTTACCCATTGATTTAGTTACTGGAAATATCAGTGATTAAGAATGCACATTTTTCTTCTAGTTTTGCACTTTTTAATACAATTGTATGTTAGGAAATAGACATATTATATTGTTTTATATTCTACCAGCAGCAGTTGACCACCTGCTGCGCTACGGCAACACAACTTGTTCAAGACACACACAGAAACGGCTATTTTATGACTATGATCACATTTACTAATGACTGAACACACTTGTCTCAGTTGATCAAATGTGACTGTAGCAGATTATATTAGCTTCCCTCACACCGATGAGGGAAAACAGTTTTGATTATGTGATTTCAGAGCCAAGGCTCGTCAAAATACGTTTTTATTTTCACTCATGGTGATAAAATAAACCCTGTGTAGTTCTACGGTCCCATTTGATCTTCATTTGACCTTCATTTGACCTTAAGTCCCTATCGCCCTTTTATTCACCTGAACACCTTGTTCTTGCACGCAGGTTGTGGACACGAGGCAGACTTGAAAGGTCACAGTCAAAGCTGCAGAGTTGAAGTTATCCCGACCTAATGTGGGTCAACTCAGAGTTTATCCTACACTTACTATATTATAACTCAATGAGAACCTTTATTAGATCCTTGTTGTCTCTAAAAAACAATTATTTTTTTAAACCTCCTGCTCTGTAGTTTGTACCGTTCTGTGTTAAAGGACACACACACACACACACACCAGAGATAATAGTTCTGATTCCAACCAAACAGAAGTGCCTCTGTTTGCTTCTCCTCCATCTTTTCCACATTCTCATATCCGTCTTCTGAAAGGATTCAAAGTAAATATAGATGCAAGCAGCAACGGGGGGCCGAGCATTCCAGCGGGGAAAACTCACCATGGTAACTTGATCTCATCATGTTAAAAGCGCTGCTGTAAGCACCGATTTTTTTGGTCGATAGACCAAATATTGGATTTATCTCAGACATGAGTCACAGTCCTGTTTGGGTCATTTGCATTCAATTGGTCGGTAATGGATTAGAAGACCACAGTTAATTCCCATTTGTTATGTCTCGTTTTAGGCGTCTGTCCATGTTTCACCAGTTAAAAATGTTGTTTGGAGAAACACATCAACACTAACCAGAGGAAAACAGTTTTTGTTTATTGCAGTGCCCCCAAGTGGTAAAATGAGACAACTTGTCTCTCAGGCTGGGGTCCATTTGCCAAGTTTATTATCAATACATGAACGTGTTGAGGTATGCCATCACTTCCTGTTAGGCTGTTGGTTTTAGAGGCTGCTATAGACACCAGAGCCGGGAGGAGGGGGGCTCCGTAGTTCCACTATGAGGCCCCTCAAAATACTAAAAGTAAGATGACTGTCCTGCTGTCTGTTTGGGGAAACAAAACCCAGTTGAGACCTTCCAGAAACAAAGTGAAGATTGAGATAAAGAACAAGAGTGAACGCTGCTGCAGCGCCGTCTGCTAATAATCCACCATGACACATGCACAAACTCTTTAAGGTAAAAGTGCACAGAGGACATCGTCTGCTTTATGTCTTCTATTAAAGATAAGGACCATGATATTTTAACATTAGTAAAATAAGATAAAAAACTACAGTGACCTCATACAACCAGAGTGAGCTTTCAGTGTCCTGGTGATGTTTCATTTTTAATATTTAACAGAGTTTTTGACTAGAGGGCTGATCAGTTCATCTTTCACCTGCAAGGCTTGTTACAGTATATGCGGTACATCACTTATTAACAGCTGCTGTAACTTGCACAAAGACATGTTAAACATGAGTATTGACCATGAAGACATTTAGTCTTTAACGTTCTTCCAACTTTGGACCTTAAACTGTTCAATAAGAATTAATATCATTAAACTTATAGTATTTGCCAGAGGTGAACATCCTCAGTTTAATTCAACTGTTATGCCAAATCAATTTTATATATTGTACCTGCACTTAAATCATTTGAAAGGCTGCTGAATGTTATTATCTTCTGGTCATGCAGACGTCTGATATCCGACATGTTACGTCTCATTGATGGCAGAAACACATCGGGTCTACTTGTATGGAGCAACAGAGGCTCGGCTATTGCAAACACAATACACCAAAAGCAGCAGTCTTAACACACACACACACACACACACACACACACACACACCAGCACACGGCCCCTGTATTTACAGAACACGGATGAGTCAAACTGGCGTTAAGCCCTTGAGCTGTGTGTGACACACAGCCCCTAGTGAAGACTCCGTCCTGCGCCTCAACCCCAAATAAAGACATAGGCCGCCGTATTGTTGTCATCAGTCCTCCTCTTGATGTCATGGCAGGGAAGATAAAGTGTTTTTCTGCAGCTGGTGTTTAGGAAAACCTTCCAAAGGACAGAGCCCTGCGACATGTTTGCATGATTTTTGACCTCCTGTATTATGATTGTGGAACCAGCTTTGGAAATGAACCCTAATGTGTTTTTAACAGTTTTTATAATTTTGATTTGTTGCTGCCGCACTGATTTCAAAAGGGTTGAATTAAAGGTTGTAGCATCAGAACGTATCCGGGACGAGGTATCATCGTTTGTGTGATAACGATATTCTTGTAGGATTTTATCAACAGTCAAAGCTGTGAAAGACGTAACACCACTTCCATATCTGAACATCGTTTGGTTTCCATCCACGTGCAGATTCTAATCCCTGACATCATTAGCTCTTGCTGACAACGTTTCAGCTCCGTTGACAATGAAATTACATTCGAGTCAAAGGGTCCAAATCAAATCAAAGCTTTTGAAGCTTTGTCAAGTTGCTTCAAAAGCAAAGCCAGTTTATTCAGAGCGACGTTATCAGCTAATGAGAAGGATGCAAATACAGTTTTAATTAAAAGCCGATTCAAAACGTTTGTTTTTGTGTGTCGTGCAGGACCCCCCAAAAAAAAGAGTTAACATGATGCAGTTAGATTACGCTTGAGATGAGTGTTTTTTTTAATCCTGCTGGGTTTCATTTCAGTTTTCATTTACACCTGGAACGACAAAGCAAACAGGCAGCTGGCCTGACAGACAAGCAGCCGCATGTGAGGGGACCTCGACAGCCCAGGAGAGGAATAAGTACGTTTGTTTTACTGGAATTTTACTTTTAGCTTATAAAGTGTTTAAAAAACAGATATGTAAATAAAGTTTTTGGTATATTTTTTTAAAGTACATGATTAGTAAAGGAGTTACATGTATTCCAATTAAATGCTTTCAAAGCACTTGTAAAAGTCCACTTCTTTATTTGAACTTATTAAATATTAAAATAAAATATTTTGTAGATACATTTTAGTCGAGAAGACAATTGCATCTTTCCTGATAATTAATATAAACCTCACGCAGCCTTTTCCTTCTTTTATAACAATATATTCTTATATTTGTTCATATTAATACACTGATATTACTGAAGCTCTTTCTAGTTCATCACAATAGAAGCTTCGGTGTTAAGACCTCTATTGATTATATGTCTTGTTGTTTCCTCTTTGTCTGATCCGACCGTGATCTTACTTCCGTCCTCTCCGTGCTGCTTCTCCCTGAGCTGTTGTCAGGTTGTTGTTTCCCTGCGGCCTCGTGTGTCCCACCTCCACCTTTTGTGTTCATCAAATACAGTCCAGCACATTAGATCGTGAGAAATCCAGCTCCATCCGTCCATAAAGAATAAAGGAGCTCTCTAGACCCCCCCTCTACATCTACTTAACAATATTATTATAATTATAAATGAACATTCTATGAATACAATTAGAGTGCGATTGAATAAGGAGATGTAATGAAAGCAAATAACTCTCCTTACATCCCTTTGAATTAGCCGGCCTCAGATTCAAGCTTTTATCTTCCACAAAGTAAATACAGCTCCCGCAATCAGGCCATCACCTCTCCAAGCATGTTGTTTAGTGCTTTGTGTCACCGTGTGGATAAAACATCTGGTTACCTCTCCAGATTAGGTCACGCAGTGAGATGTAGTATGTAACATCCAAGTCAAGGCAGACTTCTTTCCACCTCTCCCCGTCGTAGATTACACATTCTGTCTTTGTTGGATTTTCTGAGACACTTTTATTTCCAAATGCCCCAAAAAGAATCTTCACACATGTCATTCAACACATTCATGTCACTTTAAACTTTTGATTTCAATGCATCACCATTCATGTTAAGCACCTTTTCCCTTTTTTTTAATTCACTTTTTAAAAATCATATATTTGTCAGATTGCCTCTTTTCCAACAATCGCTGGTTCTCGTGGACCTGCACACCCTCGGAGACGCTCGAGACATCATGTGTCTCCTGGCGACCGGATGTCGGGATGGCCTGTCAGAAATCCCTTTTTTTTGTCTGCCGCAAATAAAAACCCTTCAGTGAAGTGCAACCGTGAGACAAAGAACTGAGAACACTGAGCTGGGTTAACATACATTACATTTCCAGGTAGGCACAGAGTCAATAGAGAAATAAGCCTTCATGTATCACCAGCTGGACCATCCATCCTAAAAGAAGAGTTTCACTCATTAAGGCGTACCTAATGGTTTTTTAAGACCTTTTTAAATATGCACGAGCTACTGCTGAAATAGCTCGATACTTGAATGATAATAAGAGCCGTAGTTACGTGAAGCGCGGTTTGCAGATAGTTATCACATCGTGGGTTCTCCAACAAAAAAAACAAAACAAAAAAAAATAAAATGTATAACCAAGCCCACCTTTCTCCTCTCGTCTCTATTTCACATTATTCCTTTACCACATCCCTCCAGTTTAAACAGCTACAAGAAAATCCACATTTGCATGATTAATAAGTTACATATTTATACACACACACACACACACACACACATACAGAAGGGGGGAGGAGGGGGAGGGGGGCTTGGAAGTCGCTTGGCACATTCTCATGCGTGACCAACCTCCTACAATCTAAATAACTATACAAGACACAGTAAAAACAGGTCTTCTCACAACCGACGTCTCCCTGCTGTGTCGTGAGGCTCTCGGCACGTCCGGGGGGGATGAAACAGCCCACGTGGCCACAATTAACACTTTGTCTGCATATTCAATCCTGCAGAGACAAGAGGGCATCCGCATCCCAAACACATGAGCTGTACATACAGTATCTTCACATACTCTTAAAGATTCGATTCATAATTTAATCTGTATATACTGTATCTTAATATGCTGGTACCAGGTATTCACAGTGACTCTAAAATAAAGTTACAAGAGGAAGTTTGTACAAGAGACGAGAGATTTGAGAGTCTGAGTGAATGTTTTGGAGTCCGACAGTTTAGTTGGTGGTAGAGTCAGTTCTGCGTGATTCCAGGGGGGTTTCAGAAGAGCTGCCGGGGGGGTGGGGTGGGGGGGGCGGTGG
>CAAKHC010003133.1:23194-36064 GCA_901007825.1 Macroramphosus scolopax | reverse complement strand
GTGTGGGGGTCTGGGTGTGTGTGGGGGGGGGGGTTTGTTGGGGGGGGGGGGGGGGGTTTTGGGGGGGGGGGGGGGGGGGGGGGGGGGGGGGGGTCGTTGGCACTGAGTGGAAGCAGTCCATGTCTTTTGAACACACCTTGATGTTGCCGCCGTCAGCAGTGGGCTGAAACAGGTGAGGTAAGGTGGTGTCAAAGGGGGGGAGCAGATCTTATCCACCTACTAACATGGGCCGACTAAATAAAGTACAATGTGTGCCTGTCCAGTGCTGATTTGACAAAAAAAAAAAAAGTGCAAGAATGACACAGGAACACACGTCAGGGTGGGAACGGTGAGATTTCTCCTTCTACGACTCCATAAGCTTCACAATTACCCAGAAATAGTCACTGTAGACATCCGCCAAACACAAAACGTACTTAAATACAATATTCTGTATTTCACTATTTGTCCAAGGTGTTTTATTCACACACCTAAAGCTATTTCGCCAGCTGAAAGGAAAAAAAAAAAAAAAGCTGCCGTTTGGCATTTTTGTGGTTCCAGCCAGCAGGAGAACTTCTACAGTACGGCTGCTACAATAGTGAGGTTAGAAGATAACAGCTACAGGCAATCATGGAAGGAGACTGAAGCGATTCTTTCCTGCCTTTTTTTTTTCTGTGTCTTCAGGAGAGGTATACATGCTTATTTTAAGTCCGCTCCCTTTTCTTTTTATCGTTATCTGAACCCTCTCTCCCTACGAACTCCGGGATCTTTCACAGCCTTACAGTACCACCGAGACGTGAGGAGGGCGGAGATGGATGTCGTTACGTAACAGACCTTCGCTCTGAGGGCGAGTCAGTAGCATCGTTTCCTTGTGAAGTAGAAGGTTGCCTACAGGCCTGGCGTCGCCATGTTTTTCTTCTTGTGTTATATTCTGAGGACCTTCCAGGTTCCTGCAGAACCACATTCAGACATTTCAAGTACATGTCTGGCAGAGAGGAGAGCGAGACTATTGTTCACATCTATAATCAGTGATATACCCTACATACACACACATATATAGTTATGTGTATGCATATGTATACACTTTTGGTCATTTCAGATAAGACACCACCAAACATGCTATACAGTGTCTCTCAGTCTTCATTGCCACTCTTTATGCAAGTGCTGTTCAGCCCAGCTTGTCAAGTATTTGAAGCAAAAGTACAGTAAGAGATGCACACACACACACGCACACACACACATGGTATACACACGCACACTCACATGCGGTACACATTCACGCACACAGATCAGACACACACCTATAGAAGCACTCTGGCATAGCGCAGCGACGCAGCAGGCTGCTGCAAGAGCTGCACGTCGGTCAGTGTGTGAGGGCCGTAGCGTGTTGATTTGCATACACCCTCGCTAACAGGCAGGTCCAGGATTAAGGACGGATTGAAGAGGATATGTGTGTCTTTGTGTTTGGAAATATGTATTGCACTGAGCGTACAAGCCCGTCGCACAATTGGCATCAGTCTGCGGGTTCTCGTGTGTGTTCGGGCGGCGAGGCTAACAGGGCTTGTTGACGTTGCACAGCAGCTCTGTGACTTTGATGAGGCGGGCCACTGTGCTCTGCGACTCCTCCTGCAGCCGCTGGTTGTTCTGCCTGAGGCTCTGCACCTCGGCCTGCAACACCGCCTTGTCCTCTTTCTCCTGAAAGACATCGGCACACAACAAAACAAAGAGCCGTCTCTCAGATCGCTGTGGCAGGAACGGGAAGGGAGCGACAGGTAGAGCGGTGGCTTTAAGGAAACTAGTGGGCACACATAAACACAGAGCTTGAACTAGGACAACACAGTGATTCACAGGAGGTCACACTGTAGTGAAGAAGAAGAAGAAACCCACACTGTAACACACTGAAACAATTAGTTGCTGTGATAATTTGCTTACTCATTTATGAAAACTAATTTGTTTGGAGTTTGACGTCCTGATTTACCAATATTATATAAAACACAATAATCAGCTCTTACAGCACACAAATAAATAAGATCCGTGAATTAGCTGTCATATCTTATATAACAATCTATATTTAGGTTATTTATGTGCTGAGAGTGATTTTTATTACAGTGTTGTATTATAATGCTTTACAAATATCATTACGTGATCATGTGACCTGTTTGATTGCATTAAAAGATGGTGGAGACGTCACACTACACTGGTCTGTCCTGATCGGTTACATAAGGGAGCTGCAGTGTGTGGACCTTGTTCTTCTTTTTTTTCCTTTACGTTGTTATTCTTTGGTCAAAGACCGGCCGTGAAAGTTTTTTTTTTCAGACGTGCGGATGTTTGAAAAATCAGAATTTTTCCAGTGCCCCAAGGTGACATCTTCAACCCGCTCGTCTCGTCCGACTTGCAGTCCAGACAAAGATATTCCACAAAAATAAAGCAACAAGCATTTTTTGTTTGGATAAATGACTAAAAAATGAGTCAAATTATTTTCTGTCGATCATTTAATCAACTAATTGTTTCAGCACTAAAGGGCTATTTCAAAAGACTAAATCAGTGATTGATTAAAACCTTTTTTTTTCGTTAGATAAATCAAAAGCGACAACAGGCTCAGTTTCCAGTCCCAATCAAGAACTTTAAAATAGTATTTTCCATATAAATAATAGAGAGGAATAACAGGTTTTGTACACAGTGACACATAGTTTTTGTACACTCAGAGACACATACTTTACAGTATTGACAGAAACACAAGGCAGCTCCATCGGCTGAAGAAGGCCACAAGATGTGGTTGAAAGTGTTAGAAAACGGTGCATTGAGAATAATCTTTCTTCAAGCAGCGGTTTTCCAAAGTCCAAAATAACTCTTCAATATCCTCACATACAGTCTTCTTGCACAAGAAACAGAGCAAAAAACAGTCCACTGAGGTTTGTCTCTGGATGTGGAAATGACGTACATGACAGCGATTATTTCGCCGGGTTTTGTTGCATCAGGAGTCATTTATGTTTGACACTGTGGACGGTAACATGTGTACGGATGTCAACACCAGATGGGCTTTAGGAGAAGCGTGAGAAGGGATCTGTCTGAATAACAGCAGGGGGGGTGAAGTATGATATCGGTCTAACAAAACTATGACAAAATAATGATAATACCTTTAGTGTATTTGTATGTAATGCAGTTCTACATGGTTTGCATGGACGGGAGGAGTTGCACATGAACACGCGGCCCCGCAAAAGTCGAACACAAAATCTTCTCGCTCCAAAACAATTTAAGTGCTTTTATCTACCTGCTGACTTTTGCTGCTGAGCTCATTTTCGAAAATATTACTACAAAAGGAAAAAGAAAATGTTTGAAGCATTCATGAGAGTCAAAGCACCTTTTGCAGGTCATCCTGCAGCTTCCTCAGCATGGCCTCCAGCTGTGTCACCTTCTCCTCCAGGTGGCCTGGAGAGTCACTGCAACAGAGGAGCAGTGACACTTCGTCACAAGCAATGACATTAATTGCTACCTGAAACACGTATAAATATATATTTTTAAATCAATTCCTTCTTCTAAAGGCTCTAAACCTCTTAATACTCAGAGATCATTATACAGGTAGTACTCTGACTGAGTACGATGACCCATTCTGAGGGAGTACAGTCATCCCATGATGCATTTCTTCTTTCCCATGCTGACCTCTTGACGAAAAACTGCTGTAACCACTAGAAGCTATTTTGCATTTCTTCCTTTTGACCAATGATTCACTGGACTTTATATATTTCACAAGAGCGTGGAGGGAAAAAAAAAACATGCATAGAAAGATGAGTCAGACATGCCGTTTGCGTATGTGTGTCTCTATGCACATACTTGCATCGGTGAGTCAGCGAGAGGGCTCTATTTACGGGGGAGAGAAGCCCTCACGTTGACTCAAACAGTTGGATATATCTGCCGACGGCTCGGCGATTGAGTGAGAATAAAGGAGTATAGAACTTATCACACTGCGAGAAAAAAGGGACGTGTGCAATTATTCAAAGAAAAGGAAGCGAGTAGCTTCAGAGGTACTTAAGAGTCGTCCTCCGCGGTACTGCATGTACCGTACAGCAACCCGGTGACCCACCTGTCCTTTGAGTCTCTCAGCTTGCCGTCCGTCTGGTCAGCTTGGGACGGATCTCCAGCTTTACGGTCTGTGATTAGAAACAGTGAGCACATTACTTAAGTATTTCAATTGGCCTTACGTACAGTAATCAAAAGTGAACCAGTGAACACGATTTTGGAATCTGATTAAAGGGATTTTTATCCAAAAAAAACCCTTGAATGCAACAGATGTGTGTGTGGCTGCTCCAGGTCGTCCTATAAGTGTTGAGGTCAGCAATCTGTGAAGGCCAACCAAGTTCTTCATACAGTAAGTGAGGTGCTCCCACAGTATATAAGCAGCTCCTCACCCTCTCGTGATAAAGCCTCCAGGATGTTGCGGCAGGCCGTGGCCAGGTCAGCGATGGACTGCCACTCCTCATCGGTCGAATCTGTCGTCTCTGAGAGAACTAAGAAAAAAAAAACAACTCCAGATCTATTTCTGTTTGAAACCTCTGAGTACAACTTACCTGCAATATTACAGCAGAGCATTGTGACAGCAGAGTTTACACTTTGATTAATTTTGGCTTAACAGTAACAAAGAGTCGCCACTGGGGGGCGCTGCTGTTTTAATGCTGGTCAGACTTGGAGACAAAGGGGATATATGATGTTATGATGAATGCCTGCAGGGTTCATTTAATGATGCTACTGACATTTGAAGATCTTGTTGACACCAGTTAAGATGACCAAAAATCAGCAGGTGGAATTGTTTATGGAATGATTTCTATATTTGCAAATTATTGAATATTGTCGTAACAACTTTAAAAACTACATGAAATATTGTCATTTTTGATTCCATCATGTCTCCCATTTCAGAAGCAGTTTGTGCATTCATGTATCCCCTTGTTAAGACCTGCAGAGTTCACGTAAAACAACATAATGTGAAACAATCAGAGGCCTCAGCCGCCTCCACAAAGATCATAAGAATCTGATGGGAGGATGAGCAAATGTGCTCTTATGTCGGCTAAATGATGTGGCTCATAGTCTCAATGGAGGCACAGCAGATGGTATAAGAGGGGTTTCTTGATTTGGGGCTGTCTAAAACTCCACCCCTCCCACTACCCATCTGTCCCCCTTTTATCCCGGCGCTGGTAGGGGGTGGCAGCAGAGTAGGGGTGATATTAGATTAGCGGAATAGGGGGCAGCATGGATGAAAGAGGAGGGACAAAGGGGATGCAGTGGGTGAGCAGAGGGAGGATAATGAAGAGAGGGTTTTAGGGCAAGAAGGATCCGGGAAACTGGAATTTAAGGCTCAAATCAGGCAGAGATTATTTGCAAACATGTGTAATTGTTGTAATTGTGTTTTGTTGGCGTCATTTCAGCTGCTGTGTTTGACAATGCGTTTTTTTTTTGGGTCCTTGAACGGGGTCGTGATCCATCCGCCTGCTTTTTGTTTTGGAATTCATTTTCCTACATTGTCTTTTTATTTCATTTCAGAGGCTGCAATCATTGCTTTTGTTATTAATAAATGTATTTATGAGTTTCATTGTTCTGGAACACATCAGGAGGAGGGGGGGGGGGTACTTACTCTTGGTGATGGAGTTATGAAGACTGAGGGCTCGGGAGTTTCTCTCTGCGCGGTCTATACATGACAGACGGGAGGACGAGTCACTCGCCGAGGCTTTGTCTTCACCGAACTCAGCGCCCGTGAACTGAAGACGTAGAGATGCAGACAAAGACAGAGATAAAGGGGAAACAAAACTGTCAGGGAGGCGATGGAGTGCTGAGGAGAAACCACTCAGATGTCCTTTTGTCTCAGTTTGTCACCTGTTCGTCCTCCAGGGGAAGCTTTGGTTTGACAGCCAGGATCAGATCAGGTGTGGCGTCTCTCAGCTCCCCCGCGGTCTCATAGATGTGCCGTTCCACCTTCATCCCCACATTGTCGTACACGTGTCTGTCCGCCGGTCATGTAGGGAGAGACGTGGTTCGGGGGGGGAAACACAAAGCAAATCTGCTGTTGATGCTTTGTGACATTTTTTATCTAATCCAGAGGTCAGAACAGAGCAGAAAATGGAGCACTTGGACAAGTAATCTCTGGGATTGCTTTGGCTTTAGCCTGATTGATGTTTTCTCTCCTGCTCCGCCGACATTATCCTTCTTAAATATCACATTCAGTACAGTTTGGTAAAGTTATTGATTTCTGCTTTGTGTGACAATTAAATTCAAAATTCATTTCAGTCGGTTTAATATAATCATGAATATTTCCTCCTCCGCCTCATCTGGCGTCTCGGACTTCTCAAAATGAAACCAGCCAGTGGGCTTAAAATAAATTGTCAAGCAGAATAACTCAGTTGACGGCGTGTTCTGCTTTCTTCACGAGTGTATTTCCTCTTCGGAGCTCAGATATTCTCATGCAGAACACAACATATGGAACAATCTGATGGAAACAACTTCTCTGTTTGTCGCGTACTCGACTTCCTGAAGCGGAGACAAAAAACCTCAAATCATTCGTCATGTAACTTCTTGACTGCCGAAGAAGGAAGATGTGTTGCTCACCCGCCCACGTCGCTCCTCGCTGGAGCAGAACACAATGTGTGTTTTTAAATAATGATTGCATTAAGTGAGCTCACACAGGGTGACACACTCGGACTGCTTTCTCCTGCCAAGCACTGACTCAGATTTTAATTTGGATTCGTCAGATTCGTTTTGAGGATTTAAAAGTTTACGTTTTGTTATGTCGATGTAGAAAGTGGTGTTAGGTTTAGTACCACTCACCCATCACATGTATCTCTGTAGGACGGCTGTCTCTCCAACGAGAGGCTGCGTGTGAGCTGCACGCCGCTTCCTTCCTGGTTCTGATTGGTCGGTTGGTCCTGGAGGGACGTGGCCCGGAACAACGGCAGGCTGGGCGGCGTGAGGAGCGCGACATGACCTCTCTCGCTTTGCCCTTTATCAGACAACTGCTCCTCAGCCTCTTCAACCTCCACCTGCACCTCCAGTACGTCTCCCTCATTGACACCATCCGCCTGCAGCTCATCTTCCACCTCCTCCTCCTCCTCCTCCTCCTCCTCTTCGTCTTCTTCCCTCTCGTCCAGCACCCATGCCTCCCCGGATTGATCTTCGCCAGGCTTGCACTCTGCATCCTTGATGGCTTTCTGGTACAGCTCAGAGAAACTCCTGCAGGATGTAGAATAACAACATGTGTATTAGAAAGAGAGCCGTCACGTTTGTCCTTGAAGCTCCTCACTGCACTGAGAAGAAGAAGAAAACACAGATGAGATGGAAACATATGTAAAGAAAAGATAGTATCAAGATATCTGTCAAAGTTTTCCTTTGAAATCAGAGTCTCCTCTACCGATCAAGATGTGACATCATTGTGTCCATTTCTTCTCTGTTGTCGCAGAATAAACATTTCCTGACTGAAATATAAAAAGGTTCGGAGGAGGTCGGGGGTGCTTCTGCTGCTGGCGTTGAAAGGTTCCTCTAAAGTATTCGGAGAGTTAGGGTCCAGTTTAATTGTATTTATTCCTACAACGCTGTCCACACCGATCTCCAGCTGTTTCTGCCTTTCCTCTGACTTCAGTTGGATGGAAGTGTGCTGCACTGACTATGAGATGTAATCCAGGAGTCCCAACTCTTATTTTTCTGACCCCCTCGTCCTTATTTGCTGTCAACCTCTCCTTCCCCGTCTCTCTGGGACTACCCTTCACTTCCATCATCCTTATCCCCATGAGCCCCCGTCCACCGTGTTGCTGAGCTCCACCTCCAGCCCGTTGACCCAACCGTGCCCTCGTCAGTGATCTCTCTCCCTCCTGCTCCACCCTGAAGCTCCACCCACCTGCGAGGCTTGCCGTTCTCGTCCGGTGGGATGACAGTGATGTGGATCTTGTGCGCCGTCCGGAGCAGCCTGGTCCTCTCCTCGGGGCTGAGGTGAACCAGGGAGTGTCCGCACAGCCGCACCACGCGGGCCCACAGCTGGAGGCCGCCGCTCTCGGCGTAACAGAACCTCTGCAGGTCCGTCACAAAGCCCTCCTCGTTCATCAGGAAGCCGGGCTGCCCCACTCCGTCACGGAGGGGGGTGACCTCCAGAGCCTCACACCCACGGGTGACCAGCTGCGGATGAGAAGAACACATCAATTTAAAATCTCAAAATTTCCAATCAGTAGGTGGAAGAAAGGTGGAAAGCAAATGACCCACCTCCAGCCTCTGCACCACCTCCCGTATATCCTCTGCCTGGTTCTCCATCACGCTGATTGACACCGACTCCCCTCGCTCATAGAAGATATCCAAGCAGGGCCCCCCTTCTTTAGTCTCTGTTATCGCCTTCCAGCCGATGACGTCCCTGCAGGAGCAGTTGAACACCACCCTCCGCGTGCACCTCTCAATGAGCACCACCGACTCCGCCGACACCCCGAGCAGACAGGGCAGCTTGTGCTCCCCGATCTCCCCTTCGTCTCCGCTGTTGACCATCACGGCCCACACCAGCGCCCCGGCGCTGTGCAGCTCGGCCCCTTTGGCGCCCTTCAGTTTGTCCTTGCGCTTTCCTCCCAGAGAGAGCAGGGGGAACTTGGTGGAGGAGTCGATGGGCGTCGTGGTCACATAGTTCTCCGCCAGGTCCTTCAGGTATTCCTGCCGCGTGCGGGTGGCCATGGAGCGGAACTTCTCCGACTTTTCCGCAGCGTTTTCAGCATTCACTGCCTTCGCCAGGAGGAAGTCTCTGAAGGCGAGCGAGCGAGGAAATCGTGCGCCCTTAGGGAACAGTGGGCCAAATAATGGCATGTCTTTAGAGCGTGTCACAGCCACCCTGAGAGGGAAGGAGATAAAGAGGAATGACTGTAAGAGAGAGGACGCAGCGGTAACATCCAACCTATGCCTCGTTCTTAGTGCTGGATTCTGGCCATTCTAATGTAAGTTAAACATGAAAAACATCACAGCCTTCTTTCTTTGCTCAACACGGATCGATCTACATCACCGCTGTTATGGTGAGTAAAACTGTTTATTCCCCTTCAAGCCCAATTTTCTTTAGAACTTTTTTTCCTTCGCTCTCGATGACTTCAGGCTTCGCATGAATTCATCGTCTCAAGAGGATGAAGGATGCTCATGTGTAATGGTGTTTTTGCATTGTGTGCAGCAGACGGGGTGAACTCAGACCTGTAGTAGGTGTTGTCTGTGCAGGGCTCGTGAACCTGAATGATGATGAAGACGTGTTGGAAGTGGGAGCGGATGGACTTCGGGGTGAAGGGCAGAGCGCCCGGCTCCTGGAACACGATCGTCACGATGTCGTTACCGATGTGCCGTTTCCTCAGCAACTGATGGATACAAAAACAGTATGTATATACAATAGAAGCAAGGGCTTGTTTTACTCTTTTTTTAGGAACTTGAATCTTTATTACTGTGTCTTTTCCAGTTTGTAAGCGAATTTTAAAGGCTTAAATCAAAGATTGCACACAGCAGGCCGGCCGTCTGAGAGGCGGCATTGAATATCTTCATGGTGGGAGTGAACACGATTTCCTTGTCATGCATGTTGTGGAGTACAGAGGCTTTTTCAAAAGATTTAAGCCGGAACAAATATGAGTAATGAAGGATTTTTGCCGAGACTGATGCCGTTTCGTTTTGAATTAAAGGGGAAACACTTCTGGAAAAATCATCTCCAAGAGAGAAAAACTGAAACATATACATGTGGGCTTGTTTTACCTGCTGTGTGTTGTTGGACGTGTAGGGCAGCATAGTGGAGACATGAAACATAATCTCATAGTCCTGGTAGCGCGTGTAGAGGGAATGCGTCCCTGTCGAGTCGGCTGCAGACAGAAACACAAAGACACGGACAGACAGACATTTAGCAATCAGTGTTTGATTGAAAGTCTCAGCAGTCGCAGGCAGGGTGAAACCTCTCCCTTTGCTGTTCCCACTGAAGGGAAAACAGCTCCGAGATAATCAGCAGTGACGATGCTATTTTGCAGACATTACTCAGATTACATGCGGACAGATAGGAGTTATCTCAGGCTTTCAGGGGTGCACCGATGCCCTTCGGATAATGGCTCTGCGACAAGGTGAGATGCAGTCAATAGATCCCGGTGTGGCGAATGTCTTCAGCTTACTCTTGTTGTCCAGCTGAGCTCTGTATTTCTCCCAGCCCTTCAGTCGCACCCGCTCGCCGAGCAGATCCAGAAACTCCTCGAACGCTGGGCCGGAACTCTCATTGTTGTACATGTCTTCCTCCGAGCTCTGCCCGGCTCGGCAGTACATCACACCGACCTTTCGCTGGAAATTCAGCTGCAGGAGAAGAGAGGAAATGTTCATATAGATGGATGCAACATTCTAAGTAAACATGTAGACTCAGGAAACTCTAGCATGACCCTTCGTGTCCTTCAGGAGCAGCACTAACAGACGTCCTTACCCCCTGCTCGTCCAGCTTCAGCAGCGTGTCCCGGACCTTCGGTGAGTTTGAGGCCAAGCGAAGGCAATGCAGGTTCAGTTCAGGCATGATGAACTCCAGCAGCCTCTTGGGAGACAAGCCTCGAGGGGTGGTGTGACGGGCGGCAGACGGCACCGACTCCTCCAGGATGGAACCTCGCAGGGTCTTCATCTGAGGATTCAAGGGGAGGAGTCAAATCCATTGAACGCAGCATCACAACTCCTGCAGAGCTTTGAGGACAGAAAGGTGGCGGTTTACCTCCGTGGTGCGGAAGATGATTCTGTAATTGTACTGAGCTCCGCTAGTTCCTTCTTTCTCCTCTCTGCGGAAACTGATGGCCACTGGACCGAGGCGATCATCCATGCCGAAGAAATTCTGATGTTCTGTGATGAAAATACAGTCACATAAATACAACAGTGACAAACAATAATGAAGCTGTGATATTGTTAGGATTACAATGAATACTCACGTACCTTTCATGTAGAAGTATTTGCGATAGTAGTGGGCTCCCAGATCTGCATGCTCTATGAAGTAGTTGCTCTTGCCCTGCTGCTGGACGTGACTCTCTCTGGGCTCCTCAAGCACTGACACTGCATCATTGGGGGTCCGCAGGCTCAACCACAGCCCACGTCTGCCGGTGGATCGACCCAGACCCACCTGCTCCTCTCCCCCTGTCTCGTTGCGGAAGTGGGGGCAGCTGAGCAGGAGTTCGTTATCATTGCCGTCGCCTTCGTCCAGCAGCAGCGACTGCTCGGGGTCGTCCGCCATCCCCCCGTTGCCCACTCCGCCCTGTGCAGGTGAGGACGGGGTGGCCTGGGAGAGGGGGCGGAGCTGGGAGGCCGCGGAGGCCCCAGAGGTGATGTTCTTCTTCCGTCCGATGCTGTCTCTGTTTGTAGCTGCCTCTGTGAGGTCGAACAGGATGCTTTGGACATCGTAATGGGCAAAGTTCCTCACCCAGGCTCCACCGCCGATGTTATCGTACAGACCAGGCTGAGGGATCTGAGGTGGCATCGGTTTGGCCTTCTTACCTAGACCTTCCGGTTTCGGTGGTTTGGCGGGTTTTGGGGAGTCCCCCATGGAAGCGGATAGACCCCGAAAAAAGCCATCAGGCTCTGGAGGGTTGCCTTGCAGTCCTAAAAGCAGGAAAGGGTCTTTGAAGCGGAGAGCGTTTGGACTCATGGGCCCATGGCTGTCTGTGCTCGGCTCCTGGCCTTGAGTCTGTCTCTCTAGTGATGACAGGCTGCCGTATTCCCTGTGTAGAAGCACACCTGAGTCCCCTTGAGCCCCGGCTCCCACCTTCTCTCCAACCACCCGAGCCGCTTTCCCCCCCGCCTTCCCGGAAGAGTCCAAGTCTCCTAATGTTACATCGCTGTTACTTCTCTGCATGATGTGGCCTCGGCCCATCGCCCGCAGGTTCAGCCCGACCCGGCTTGGAGTAAGGCTGTCTCCATCGGCTCCATCCCCATCCCTCCTCGGCGGCCACTCCACTACATTAGCTTCCCGCTTGGAGTCAAAGTTGACGGCAGCAATAGGCGGGCGCATGTTCTGGCGCCGGAACTTGCGAACGAAGAGGTCATCCGACTGCATGGTGCCTGAGAAACGGACTCCAATCCAGTGGTTTGTCTTCAAAATCCGGTCCAGAGCTTCCTGCTCTTAAAGTTAATTATCTGTCCTGGTTTCTATGGTGCTGGTGTGAAACTGGACAGCTGTGCACGGAGATGAAACACCCCGCTCAGTGAAAGCAACAACTATAGTCCTCATTCACACCACTTAAAACGGTTGAACTCTCTCAACCTTTGGTGGCACGCTGAATTATCCCGAGTCGGCGAGTTCTTGAGTGCAAATGAAGATTCTTGCACAGCAGCTTTTCCTTGCAGAGGTCTGTCCAGGTGTGCGGTTGTGTGGTTTGGAAGTAATAAAGTTGCAGGGTGCTCCTTCCTGTGGAGTGAGAGGATCATCACTGGAGCCCGACTCCCCGTCCTCTGAGTAGGGGAGGCTCTGTCTGCACTCCTTCTAACATGGCATCAATTCGTCTGCACTCCTCGGTGCCTGCAAAGCAAAGCAAGGTCTTTATAATGTAATCTTTTTCTATCCTTTAACAATACTGCTCTTATCTCAATAGGCAGCACCGATATGCAACCCCGAGCAGCTGTGTGAGTGCACACATAAGATTTGTGGAGATGAATGGTTTTGATTAGCGAGCACTGAACTCGAACAATAAAGTCGCCAGCAGGTGACGTGTGCCTTATTGTTGTGTGATTCCTTGTAGCTCTGTGTATGTCGTTATTATCCTTTCCTTTACACACTTTCCGTTCCAAGATTTTCCCTAAATAGTTCCATAGCCGACTTAATACTAACCCCCATCCACCCCACACATGCTCACAATAGACAGTCTTAACACAGGGGAGGAGGGAGGGGAGGGGGGGGGGGGGGGGTTTTCTGGT
>CAAKHC010003133.1:0-14811 GCA_901007825.1 Macroramphosus scolopax | reverse complement strand
TGCCCCCCCCCCCCCCGCCCCCATCACCTCTCCCCCCCTGTCACTATGGTCACATCTCTGTTTCCTGTATGTGATTGCTGCCTGCTGAGGTTAGACAGATGATGCAGCACTGAAACGTATCAACTCAAACTGCTCTCACTTCTTTAATAGCAGTTGAGGTTGCAACTTCCTCCTCATTGATGTGACAGAACATCGAGGCCTTGAGTCGACTCTAACAGCCCCTGTTAGCCTGAGAATATATTATTCTTATGAAGATACATCTTTCTATTCCTCTCAGGGCCGGATGTATTCTACTGTTTTGTCATTTCTGTATGGCGATGAAGTGACGTGTGACTGGTTTGTCCTGGTCTGCTTTCAGTGTCTCTGAATACCCTTGAGTGCACTTCTCCTGTAATAGCAACATGAAGAATGAAGAGGAGCCACTGCACAGCTTAATGGTTTAATGTATGGACGGCATCATTGAGTGGGACAACAAGCCTGAAAGCCAAAAGGGGCGAGCATGGTGCATGTTGAGGGAGTCATGTGGTTTGCCCAAATCAATCAGGTTGAATCTCAGGATCTGTATCAGATGATAACGTGAATATGACTCGTGAAAAAAGCTGCTTCCTCATTTCATGGGACTATTACATCAAGGTTTTATTATTAAAAAGAGCCTCGCTCAAAGCGCCTGGCTCCTCCACTCCTCAGCACCCCACCAACAGGGATATTAATGAGTATTTTTCCCATGTGCAATTTCGAAAGTCGAACAGAATTGCTTTCTGCAGGAAGTGGGTGTTTGCGAAATCGTACAGGAGAACAGTTGAAAGTCTTGAAATACGTTTCTGAGAGACATCAGTGATGAAGAACTGACTCCCCGAATCTCACCGAATATTTGTCACACTAATTCGTCTCAGCTGCGCAGCCCTGCTCCGTCTGACTCACTGAATCACTCGTTCTCTATCTTAATTGTGCAAATTACTGCTGCGTAGCTGCAAAAAGGGAAACAGCCTCAGTCACAAATTATAATTCCTGCTTTGCCATTAAGACCAGTGGCTGCAGGGGACAGGTGACAATAAAGAGCACGAGCTAAGAGGATCCGACCAGCGGCTTACACCGCCGGCATCCTGCCATCCGACGAGGGGAAGGCTCCGCCTGTCCAACTGCCTTCCTAGCTGAGCCCCCACAGGGAGCCTGCCTGGGTGTAGCCATGCAAAATGGCTCCAAATGAGAGGGATGATAAGATGCTGCTGACTCAGACCAAAAACAAAATCTGCCTGGTAACCGTGCAACATCTTCATCTAAATCTCAATGACCAAGCACACAAATAGATCACTGTGCCGGTGCGTATTCCAGATTTTGAGACTTACAGACGCTCTTGTACTAAAAGTACCTGCTGAAATACAGTTTCTAAGCTGTAAGCTGCTTGAGGACATTGATGCTCTTTTGAAGCGGGGGACCATTTTAGGAGTTAAGGTATTATTCTGTAGCTACAATAATAGGATACATGATGTGGGCTTAAGTGTAAATCCTGACAGACAAACGGCTTCATGATGTATTAACCCCGACATGCTGCCCCTGACTGGGATTCAGTTTTACTGCGCAGCTGTGTGATGCTGCTGGAAACAAATCCTCCAACCAGAACGACCCTGGTTCTTTGTTCCCACCCTCTGATTACAGGGACGATTGTAGTTTACAAAACACCTCCTTGATTGACAGGATACGGTCTCCCGCTGTGAACCTGCCTCCTTATACAGACTTTCCCACAATTTATTGACATCCTCTGATTTCCTACTTTCCTGTAATAATAATTACTACGATTGCTGAATGTCATCTGTCACTATGACCCATCCGGATGTTTTCTTACAACAATCACACTAAGTTTCGCATCAGTTATGATTATTTTTTATTTCCTAAGATACTGTTCGTGTCAACAGTGACAGAGGGAGCACTTAGCATTGTTTACGTGGCGTTATCTCCGCCAGACAATGAGGACCGACGGCGAAGACGAATAAGGCGTCAGTCTGAATCCACAGCATGACACATGTCTTGTATTTGCTCAGGTTCTCCCGGCTCTGGTTTGGTGCAGGAAATATAAGCAGGCTGATCGTTTAAAAGAATCTGATTCAACTCGTCCTGCAGACGCCTCTCAGGAAAAGACAATTGGCCCCAGAGCAGACCACTTATGTCGAACGCCATTGTTTTGACCCAGAACCTTTCAGTTTATAGTTGTGATGGCAGGCGACATTAACCCTCACATCACTTCTGGATGTCGGAGTTGGAACTAAGGAACAAAAGAAAAGCTTATTAATGCAGATAATTCACGAAGGCTGGATGTCTAGTTTGTCAAGTGTCCAGACAAGGTCAGACATTAAAACATGCTCAGAGGGAAAAAATAAAATCTCTTTTTCTCAACAGCCTGATAAAATAGTCTTTTTATTTCCTTCTACCATATGAAGCCGTAACTACTTGGTGGTGAAGACATCAGATGATGAAAAACAATGAAAGCTAATTGCTATGTCACTCGATTACTAATAGAGCGGCGTCCAACTGACGGGGGGCCAACACGAGAGGCCTATACTGAAGCAGTGCATCTTTATTTGGAAGAACAGATAGAAAATGTGCCTCACAACGGCTCTGTGCACCTGCTCCGTCAAATAACACACAAGTCGTCTCAATTTAAGGAACTGCTCACTGCTATTTATACCGCTTTAAACATGGCCACTGAGTGAGAACGGCACTATTTTCATACATACTGTATAAGTAGTGCGGTGGCAGCGGAGCAAGTCGACAGCAGCTGAGTTGGATGAATGGGGCTGCATACTGTTAGCACCGTTACGTCAGTTCACTTCATGCAGACACACTCATCATGTACCGTAAAGAATGACTCACAATAAAAGGTGGATTTTCATACATGCACACACCGAATGAGTGTGCGTTCAAAGTTGACCCTTCCAATCAACGGCACACATCTACCGGCCTCACCAAGGACCACACACACACGATGCCATCAGGTCACATTCAAGCAATCTGGTCATATGTGTTTTTTATCACAAATGTTAATGTTGCCACAATGAAACCACCTTGCTTGTGGAGCCATGCGGCTCACTGTAAATTAAATGGCCCGTCCATTGAGTGCACTGGCTTATGTAAGCTGCTGCTGCTTGTCTCCATCCCCGCCAATCCTCCGTCCCTGCCTTTCTTTCCCTTCAGCATCCTCATACATCCCCTTAAACCCTCCTCAACACACAGCGCCATCCTAAATTAGAGTGCAGGGGTTGGCAGAGGGGGGAGGAGAAGAGGGAGGGAGGGCATCTGACTCCTGCATCCCTCATTTTCGCTGCCACCTTGAAAACAACACCCCAATTCCGGTTGTGATTCTCCATACCATCATTGTCTGTGCACAACACATGCAGTGGTGTTACAATCCTCCTTACCCGCACAAATCCCTGCACGCCGAAGATTAAAAAAATGGTGGCTTTTTTTTGTCTCTGAAAATATGTATTAGGCTTCCTGCTCCTCTTTTTGTCCCTGCATCTTCAGCTCATCCCTTCAAATCTGTCCCTCCATCCCTCCCTCCACCTTGCCCCCGTCTCCAAGTCCTGCAGCGAACAGAGCACTGCTGCAAGGTTTCTGCACCGGCTCCGTGACAATGTCATAACACCGCTTTTTAGAAGACATTGCTGCCTCGTTCGAGGGTGCACAATGGAGAGAGAGACAGGAAAGATGGGGGGTTAGTGTCGACAGGGGAGGCGGTGGAGGGGGGAGTGATGAAATGCGACAAAGGTTGCAAACTGGATTGAAAGCCTCAATATTGTGTGTAAATGGTATGAACAGGGCACCTTAGCTCACTGAGCCTCATGGTCACCCCGATATACGTATTTTTTTAAGAGACGATAACAACACAAAGGGTAGAGAGGCAGAGGGAGAGGAAGCTGTAAGACAATATGATAATGCCAAGCCATTTCATACCGTTTTCATACATTGTCTCTGGTTGGATTGTGGGTATAATAGCATATGCATGCCTATACAGAGGTATGTGGCTTACACGGTGTGCACTTCCATCCATCTGAATTCATTAGCATCAGAAAGAGGACACGGTGAAGCCGGAATGTGAATTCTTTGTAATACTGAATACAGAAAGAAAAAAGGCTTACCTCCACATTTCAGCAACGCTCGACCCTGCCTTGTTTCATCCTGTTCCTCTCTGCCGACTCCCTCCCCTTCTCTCCCCATGACAGCATATTTCTGCTATCTATCTCCACGGTGAGGCTCGTTCTCCTCCTCCCTCAGTTCCTCCTGTCTGCTGTCCTCTTCCTCTGTCCAAAAATAAAAAACACACACACACACACACACTTCCCAATCTCAACGTCTACCGGCTCCTCTTTTCTGTGTTTAAGTCAAGAGGCAGGTTGATTTGTGCCGTCCTCCTCCCTCTTTCTCTCTCTCTCGTGCTGATTCTATTCCATTCACATCACAGTAAAGCCAACCCCCTCTTTCTCCTCTTCTCTCTCTCTCATACACACACACACACACACACACACTCAGCTTTACCCAGCCTCTGTCTCCTCCCCCCTCCTCATCTCCTTGACAGAGAGAGGTTGAGGCAGCAGTGGACAGCAGTAGCCAAGAGGAGAGCTCTCTATGTCTTAAAATGACATCTGAAACGGCAAGAGTGTTGAAAAACCCTGGACTCATTGGCTCAAGAATAAAATGATAATTGTCATATCATGTCATGCACAACCAGAAATGCGACTGATTAGATGCTGATGCAATGTTTTGTCAAGCTAGTCATCTTCTGCAGGTTTTCCCAGCCTCTCTTTTATTCTGACGGGTCACTTTGCCACGACAAAGCAGTCGGCGTTCATTTAAAGTCTTATTTTCTCAGTGTCAAAAGTGGCATTTCTGCACAAGAGAGATAAAGACTCAAAGGGGGAAAGGTGAGTGTGTGTGTGTGTGTGCGTGCGTGTGCGTCCGTGCATGTGTGTGACAGTTTGTTTATTTGTAGAGACTGCTGTGTAGTCCCCAAACTCCGGCAGTGTGGGCTGAGACCATAACAAACAATCAACCTGCCTGGGAACAATGGCAGTGCAGGAGCACAACAACATGGCTTGCCTTTTCCCTCCCTACCAGCCACTGCACCTTCTCAGCACACACACACACACACACACACAAACACACACACACACACCTGTGAATTTGGGGGAAACGTTTAACAATGTTCACGAGGGGAGGAGGACTCAGCAGAGCCAAGTTTCTGACACCATCCCCCCGATCACTGTATGGAGACTCGTCCTGGTCGTACCATATGGCTGTTGTGTGTTACCAGGTCAGCGGCTCTGGTCAAGCTCAGAGCGGCGTGGGGGGTTGGGGGCGGGGAGGGGATGAGAGGGAGGCTGCACTGCTGCTGGTGTGTCACGGGTAGATAAGAAAAATAAAAAACCCCGGCGCTAGTTGATAGGAGTTAAACAGTTTGAAAACAAAAGGCCACATGCTGCTGCTTCAATCTGAGAGACATAAGTGTCAACTATCTAGATATTAATTACCTCATGTAGGTGAGCTCACAATATATAACAAATCAATTACCACATATATTTAAAGTCCACTGGCTATGGATGGATCAAATGTACAGAAGAATTAAAGAAGAAATGTTTGAGTGTGCAGATATTTTCTCTGTGAGTTTTCATCAGATCGCCTGGTTAGAACTGAAAGTATAAATCCCTTGGATCTCCAAGACTCAGATAATAGAGATTCTCCCACCTGTCAAGAGGCAGGATGAGAAAATGTGAAAGACGCCAGGATATCATATTAGTGTGAAATGTCTCTCTGCCCTCGTGGGTACTGGAGTGGCTCTGCCAGGTGTTGTAAGAAAATTGGGTGTGATGCTCCGAGAGGCTTCACCCCAGCTGCAACACAAACACATCTTAAAGTCAGATGGATAATTCAAACTTTACTTGCAGTTCCCTGGAGGAGAATCATCTTATAGCCAGTTTATGTAGTTCATGTTATGATGCATGCTGGTGCATCTCTTTGCATGCCTTGAGCTGTCCAGGAGTGAGGCGGGTCAGCAGAGGCCATGAATTGATATGTATAGAGTGTGTGTGGGCCAGTTGACTAATATAACAAACAAAGATAGCCTAAATAAAGATATGATACGTCTTCTCCTCTCTTCCCACTCCCTCCCTTCTCTTTCTCCCAAGCTTCCCTAGAGTAGACAGTTTAAATAAAACAACTGCCATCCCAACTCGGCTCACGCTTTTTTCTCTGTTGCACTTCCTGCCAGGAATAAAATAAAGTAAAATCCAATAGAGTAAACAAGATAACCAGAGGCGAGTTCCCATCTCATCCACCTTAACATGTGGCCGAACATGTGGCCGATTTAAAGGTTCTTTGGATCAGGTGGAAAGCAGCAGGAAATGACGAAGAAGGCAGAAAAGAAATTTAAAAGTAGACCAAACGTCCATGGATAGTATGTGTACAAGTTTATGTAGTGTAAGATAATGATGTGCTAGTGTGTGTGACGGTTTGTGTACTTTAAGATGCCAGTGTGGACTCACATGGTTGCTCGGGGCTGCTTGGCCTCGGTGGCTCCACCAGTTTGTGTTGATGTTGTACTGCCACCTAGTGGTGCAGCAGAGAACTGCTGGTCATCGTCCCAGCTGTGAAGATGCAGTATGACTCTCAGCTGTGAAGAGATAGTAATAATTTCAACAGTAAATTCAACTTCCCTAATGACATGTAAACATGAAGACTTGTTTGATAGCACATTTCTTGTCCGTTTAATGGTGTACAGTTAGTCTAGTATGTGTAAAGAATAACTAAACAAAACTGGACTTATTCATTTATTTTTCAGGAAATATCAAATGGACCTGAGCAGATATTTGCGCTCCTCGAGGAAATACTAGTTGCATGTTTGCTATCTTGTTACAAGTCATTTTTCGTGACAGTTTTAAATTATAATAAGCACTGCGATGGTACAATCAAAGTTTTAATTTATATGGTTTGCAATTCCTTACAGAGTCGTTGATTTAATTGTATTTCATAGGTGATGGCCAGTTATTGAAAATTTCTTCACATTATGCATCAATAACAAACGTGTAGCTACAGATTTCCTATTTATATATTGAGTCCCGTCATAAACTAACCTGAAGTGACTTCACTGTCACAAGTGTCCTTGTTTTGTCCAACACTGTAACCTGAATTTTAATTTTTGAGAAAGGGAATTGTTGGAAATAACAAAATCAAAATTAAATCACAACGCTAATGCTAGGCTAATTAGCTTAGCCGGGCATTAGCCTAGCATAGTCTGTCTAGCCAGTGAAACAGATTAGAGGCTATTTAAATTTAGCTCTCTGCAACTCCCGGTGAGAATAACATCAGACTATGCTGCTTTACATAATGCTGAAGTCAGCAATCTGGGAAACCATGGGTGGGTTGTTAAATTTATATCTTGCTTGTTTCTGATTTAAGCAATCGTGTAATCCTACAGAACTCAAGAATTAGTGGTATCATTTGATAAGGAACATCTCTGTTACTAAACAAACAGCTATAGCAATGTTCAGTTGAGCCCAGTTTCCCTGTTCTAGAGTCTCAGTCGATATGAAACACTGTTTTGGAGGTGAAGGCAATAGAATCACATTAAAGACAGGTTCGTTTTCAAAGATTTTTTTATCAATTCAACAAGCGTTTCATATCAAACTTGAAATTGTACTCTCAACTGTGTTTCACTTAAAGATATACTAATCATTTCAACAGTAAATTCAACGGCCTTTATGACATGTAAACATAAAACACGACTTGTAAGATATCACCTCTCTTTTCCTGTTAATATTGTGCGGTTAGTTTACAATATGTAAAAAAAAGGACTAAACACAACTGTACACAAGATTTACATTTCGCTAACAGTTCAACATGGCTTCTGTCTCATTTCTTTACAATCAGGTTCAGTATTTACAGTTACAGAGAACATTTGTTGGAAGTGATTTGTCTCATTGCACAGTGAGTACAGACGATCATGACAGGAGGTTGAAAAAGAAGAAATTCATAAGCACGATCGACCATGAATACCATGAAGCAACATTTAAACTTCAGATAATGACGTCCACGTCGGGGTTTTTGTCTGCTGATGGACGACGACTGTTTTGTGTCTTTGTCTGGCTGTTTATTTGAATGGATTGTTGCTTCGTTGACACTCCAAAACAACCTGAAGCAACATACAGCAGGAACTACTGGCATAGTTCTGCTCTGCCTGTTAGTTGAGGCACTCAAGAACAGAGGGCAACGTTTCAGGCACTCAAAGATAATGAAGATTAACATCTGTGACGAGCTTACAGTTTGAATAAGCACATGACATACTTAAAAAATAGGTCGGAAAATTGGATTACTTGTATCTTCTTGTATTTCTAATATACACTGACTGTATCTCAATGTATTTGGCAAACCTTGTACAAAACAATGCAGTAAAATAAATCAGTCCAAACTGCAATAAATCCAGACTGCTGATATATTTGGCCGGGTTCAAGTCTCATTTTCAGATACATTAATGCTTTTTGGGCAATGATTTAATTCATCGTTCTACTGGACCCAGTCATGGGTGCGTCTGGTTTATCAATGGACATTTTGGAGGCTGTAATTGTTTTTTTTCTGTGCTGGGTTATACTCAGAGATGTTCCTAATTTTTGGAATAATATATGAATTACAGATGACAAAATATTAGGAACACCACTCAGTGAAACCCTGTACACTTCAACAGCACCACAAGGTCCAGCTCCAAAATTACATTTTAAAATCCACAACTGTCTCTCTCCAGAAACAATGAACATCATGAAGGGAGAGTCTCTTCTTGGATAGTTGTATTATACTGCAATTGTTTCATCTAGGTGTGCCCAATGAATTGAGTGTATATTGGTGTGCTCAGACAGTTTTAATGTGTCTAGTTTATTTCCCCATCATAAGATTTCCTTGTCATTTATATGATAAACTAGAGTGTTTCTGGATAGCACGACACAAGGATTTTCGCGGCGCTCTTCATAAAAAACCTGTAAGATACATACATTGTGTTTTGATGACATAGAAAAATCCACCATTGTTTCATTTACAGAATAGAAATCCAATCTGTGGGTTTTATATTACGTGAGTCCACATCAGCAGATGAAGCAATTCACCGAAGTAATTATATTATTCATTCATCTACCAGCTCACCTTCATTAGGTGGTCGGTATGTTCGCCATTTTTCATTTACACTATTAAACAGACACCGTTTCCCACTGATCACCCACTGTTTAGGCCATGAACTGGGTCTTGCACACAGCAAAGGGAGTGTAGTATGTTTTGGTGTTGTTATTGATCACAGGTCTCTTTTGTCCTCAAGTTTTTAAAAATTCAATATATAATGGATATTCACAATAGAAGCATGTGCACGTACGCATCTGAAGTGTCAATTTGTTAATTATTTTTTATCCGATAAGTTCCAACAGGTTTCTGAATCAAGGCTCTTGATGAGCGCTTGTTCCAAAAACCTTAATTTGATCCAACAAGGTGGTTTCAAGAGAGCATTCAGTGATCCGGGCTGCCACTCTACCACTTTCCCCTCTTGCTCCAGTCCTTCGGTGTGAAATGAAGGCATTTTGGATCAATGCGCAAGTGTCTCTTCTGCATCGCTCTTTCATGCCCATCGACAATGTCCTCTGAAAGAGTCAGGATGTACTGACCCTACATTCAGAAAAGGAGAATAAGTCAGTATACAAAAAGATAATGTAACTTCACAGATGCTGTAGCATATTAATTTAACTTTGGAGGACAAAGGAACCATGTCTGGTAGAGTCTATGTGTGACCAAACTGAATTCAACAAACATCGCCTGCCTTTCTCTAGACTCAAAGATAGTCTAAAGAAATAAAGGTCCGTTTTTCATACAATGTTTTAAAATAAAGCCTATTAGTCATGATGATGGGTGGAGGGGGATGTGTCGGCCTCTCACCTTGTAATAGTTGATCAGGTTGAGGTACTGAAGTGTTGAAATGACGTCTTCTTTCTTCACACTTGTGATCTCACTGATCTCACTGGGAGTAGAAAGACAAATCAGTACATTGATGCTTAGAAAATAAGTCTTGTGAGAAAATGAGAGTTTGACAAAACACCAACGGTCACATACTTGATGGTGATCTGTGGCCTCTCTCCATTGTCAGGTTTAAGATCCATGAGAATTTCCAAGATGGTCTGGGACCAGTAGGAGCGATAAGACAGAAGACCGAGGTCAGAAAGTGGCTTCTCGGGTGTGCCTGTCTTTCCTTCAACCTTGGACAGCTCATAACCTGACAGACAGACACAAACGTCAGATTATCAGAACAGGTGAGGTGATTATAAAAAATGCCCAAAATAATAAAAATTACACAGATATTTACTGAATATGTTCTCACTGCATTCAAATGTACACTTACTGAACTCAATGAGCAATTTGCCATAACCTCTCCGTTGGTATGGAGGCAGGGTCAGGATGCAGGCTACGTTATAATCTTCTGTGGACTCTTTTTCCTGCACGAATAGAAGACAATACAGTGGTGTTTTATTTTGGGAAATAATTAGATAGAACGCTCTCCAGGCTGTTATATTTGGAATGCACATTAACATGCTTCAACCGGTTTGAAATGCTTTGTGTACCTTTGAGAAGTAGCCTACTATGTGGAAGCCTTTAGAGTCATACTCCGTCATTACATAGAAGAGGAAAGGGTCTGTGTCGTAGTATAAGGTTTTGTGGTCCAGGAAACACTTTGCAAGCAAACACAGGTTCTGGGAGTAAGTCTAGAGAAATAAAAGAGACATCCATCAATAATAGAACAAATGCTGTAAACAATTTGAAAGGACAGGAAAAAAATAAATCAAATCACTTACTTTGTTTTTCCTGCCGTCAATCTCAAAGAATGAGATGGTTCCTTTGCGGTAGATCTCGTTGCCAGGTGGATGTCTTAGATTACATTTTGTCTGCCAAAGGCAAAAGATGTGAGAGGATCAGAGTAGTGAACAAAAACATAAACAATGAGACATTAACGTTAGACAGTGACGTTTCAAAAAAAGAGTCTTACCAAATGCCTCTGTAGACATTTGAGACTTTTGAGGTACTTGAGGCAGAATTCACAGAGGTAGAGGATGGGCAGTGTGGTAAGTTCCTGTGGGTACGGTGAAAAGTACCAGGGCTTCAGTCTGTGACGTCCAAGTTCTATACACTCGATGTTCTTCATTCGGGTGACAATGTCGTCATGGCTGCGGTCGGACACCAGACTGCCCGTCATCCGGGGCGCAGACGGGATGCCATCCGAACTATCCTGAGAATCCTGGTGGTAAAAAATGTTGACATCAGATAAGCATCAGATTTATAGTTTCAGCGCACTTCACTTCTTTGTTTTTTATGAGAACATAAAGCTGCTTGATTAAATGGAGTAATTGTTCTATTTCTTTGAGTGACATGTATAATCACAGTGGTGCTACATGTTACCAGAAGGACTAAACTTGTGTTTAAGGAGAAAAACACCTGTTTTATTGGACCCAAAAGCGAACAGCTGAATTCTGACAACACACAATCAATTGGCAAGAATAGGAAATAAAACAGACCTCTGGTGGTGGTAGAAAGACACTGGCACTTTGAGGCTTGTTATACTGCAAAACCTTTATCATCTGGCAGAAAGAGACAAAAAAAACAAAGATATAATGTTCCACCGTTGAAAAAGAACAGTTGAAAGAAATCACTGAAAGCACAGTGTTGCCATTAAACATTTCGATAAGAATTGATTACCAGTGCTCAAAATAAAGAAGATAAAATGATGCATCTACAAAATCAAAGATGCAGGGACTGCAGAGACCACTGAAATAAGAAATATGCTGACAGTACACTGTGAAAGATGAAACACACTCTACATACCTCATCAGCGGGCCCACAATTAGCTTTCCTCTTCCTCCCAGGTTGAGGGGGAATGAGTCTTCGGGCAGTGCCGTTCTACAGTTAAAGAAATAGCCGTCATGCATTTGCTAATAAGTATTAAACATGTAAAATCCAAAGGGCTTTGTCTTACTGTTGTGAGGGAAGCGTGCTGTTCATGGTCCTCGCGAGACTTAAATGTGTTGGTCTCTCTCACAGCAGGAAAAACAGATGCCTGAGAGGCTTCAGCTGAACTTGGCAGGGAGGGCACTGGGGGGGTCGGAGGTACCTGAGTCACCAAGGGGACGGTCTCTACTTTCCTCTTCTGCAGTAAACAAATGTTGTTAGACATTTTGGCTTAAAAAGTATAAAATAAACCAAACACATAACTGAATGAGAACGTAATTTATTCCAGCCTGACCATCATGTGCTCATTTTGGAAAGCTATGTGTTGACTCTATGATGGGTACTTTTATTTCCTCTCAAGGTGTATGACTCATGTGAGATATGAGCTGAGATGGCATTTGTTTATTCACAACTGCTTATCAAATTAGGCAGATTTACCACTTCCCAGTAATGTCCAGGTAAAGCCAGTCCGATAATGCCTTATTTAAATCTGGTATTAAGATGCGACGATCACAGATTGTTAAAACTGCAACGGGTTTTTACTTAACTAGAAATATGTCATCAGCAGTAAGATACAATTCAGTTTCAGCCACAAAAAAAAGTTCATCTAAATACATCAACTTTTCTCTTCTGCTTGCTATGGTGCCCTTAATGTAAGAACTACATGAGACAATACAACAGGAACAGAACATGCCATGTACCTTGACAGATTTGAAGAGGAAATGTGGCTTTACAAGACCAGAACATGCACTCGACAAACATTTGGGTGTGATTTGCACGACTGGGTCTTCTTCCTTCTTCGTCTCCTGGTTGTTTATTTCTGGATTTCCATGCAATTCTGCATGACCTGATAACTATGTGGACACACAAGATGCATGTTAACACCGGGAGTAAACAAGGTGTCAGTCATTGATCTCTAGAATGGGTAAAGTCAGGTTGTACCGGGGTGGGGAGCGTTTTGCCCCTGGAAGGAGCGGTGGCAGATTGTGGGTTGAGATCTAGACTCTTCCTCTGAATTGAGCAGAAAAGAAGAGAAAAAATAAATTAAAAAATCAAGCGTCAAAAAAAGGATCAATTGTAAATATATTGTTTTTCCATCGTGTCTCAGACTATGAGACGGACATTTCGCAATTTTGCAACTTAGTTGGACCGAAGGGTCGTAACCAGGAGGGCATGTGACATCAATGCATACCCTCTGAAGTTAAGTAATACTGTCATAAATATTTTATATTATTGTTGCAATTTTTGAGGCGTGAGAGTGTATAAATATATTTACTTACCACTTCTCGCTCTGGAGAACTGGGACGGGAGCCTGGAAGACCATTCTTGGTTGGTGTTTTAGCTTCTTTCTTAGGGAACTGAAGCTTCTTCATGTCCAGCCTATCGGCTGTGACCCACTCATCGAGACGCTTGTTGACTTTATACAAAATAATGATACACAGATTAGAACACATATGCTATCATGTTTCAGTGTAATGCATTTCTGCGTACAAGACGTATTAGCAGCTATTCTTCATATGCAACAGGAAGAAGAGACAAATCATACTCACAGTCGATATAGTGAACATAGAAGAGCTTTCTTGCGGAGACTTCCTTCACACTTAGAATTTCCGCCAACGCTATGAGAGAAGAGAGAAGTCCAGTTAAAGTTATATTTTGGTTGAGGCTGCATTCAGATACCTCACACAAGCAATGAGATCCATCACTGACCCGACCCTAGAAAACATTAGCTGATATATAACTAAAAACAAATCTATTATTTCATTGAGTTGTTTTTTGCAAATACTTTTGTTTCTACAATGGTCTTATTTGTGACAATTATTCAGCTATGTGTGTAATATGTGTATCATGTCACTTTAGTAATTCTGCTGTGATTAGCTTTGAGAAGATGAACAAGGTTATGTGACCCGGCTGGGTGTCACTGAATGGGATGTGTGATTAATTCTGGCTCTATATTTGCTCATCAACCTGGTCTCTCCGATCAAATGTGATGTTATTTTTTTTATATAAAAAAGTGTCTTTTGATGCTGGTTAATTAGTTTCACAGCATTGTTAGCTGAAGACATCAGGCTCAACCTCATTGTCAGTGTACCGCCTCATGCGTTCTCTGTCAGTGGATTGTTTACAGAGCTTTAACAACAGGCCGTGGCGTCCGTTGACAACAGCTGGGGTTCGCAAGTTAGCTTTAGCTAGCTTAGCATTATGAAAACACCGGACAATACTTACGCCATTCGTCCTCGTGTTCTTGATTTTTGCGAAGAACCGGGAGGCGACAGCCCTCCACAATTTCGACCTGTCGAAAACAATACGTTAAATTGTAACCTGAAATTGGTCAATGTCTCTAAAATAAAATTGCATCTTTTAGGAACCTACCGATGATGCGCTGTCCGCCATTTTCGTCATCTGTGAGAGCAGGAGCAGGGTGTTGTGGGAAAATGCCGGTCCATGGCAAAGAGTAAATAAACGACAAGATGAACACGCCCACAGCGAATGTGGTTAGCGGAAGTCGGAAACGAACCAGGAAAGAGATGTTTGTCAAGCAAACGAATAGAACGATACTGAGATTTTCAGTAATGTTTCAGGTAATTTACAGACTGCATACTTGTTTAAAAGAGAACCTCCATTCAAATCCACATCCCAATGGCTTGATCTCACCCAGCTCTGATAAGAACCCAGTTTTGTAGGTTTACATCTATGTTACAAGTTCAGTAATGTCATTGTCCTATAATGGTTGTCACAGTCTATAAACTTTGGTCTGGAAGCTGAATGGGAGACACTTAAAAAAACCCTCACCATGCA
>CAAKHC010003129.1:3963-20097 GCA_901007825.1 Macroramphosus scolopax | reverse complement strand
TTAAAACCAATATTTTCATGGACATGGAAGCCTAACAAGGTAACCAAGAGATGAGAAGCAAATTGGATGATAGCTAATTGTTTTTAGTGTATTTCACAGCTGATTTAAGACACGGGTCAAAACCGACACGTTAACATAAGAGATGGTAACAGAAAGCTGACACACAAGAGGAAGAAAAAAACAAAACACTGAATACTACATTTCCTAAAATGCAAACAAGAGCAGTTTTTGTTTGACCCGCCCTGTAGAAAACGGATGATTTTCACAGTAATCCTCTAGTTTATTTGGAGATATTGTCTGAGCTGTAATCCTGCTACCATGACGACATCATCCGGGTGTTTTTCTCGGATTAGACAAAGCTAATCAATAACTGTGTCCCATGTCAGAGTGTGAAAGTTGCCACCAACTGTAACCAGACTGATACCGTCAGTGCACAGGTTAAGATTAGTACAATTTAAGAAAGGTAACTTTGGGTTACACACTGTGTCTCAGTGATGATAGTATATTATGAGAAACTGTCTGCTCAGAAATGCTTTATATTAATAGATATAAGACTGGACACACCTCAGAATTTCAGTCCGACAACAGATTCATACGTGACAGTAAGTCAGGAAACTTCTATACAAAGATCTTAAAAGGTCTTTGATTGACACCAGAATCACACGTTTGATCTGCAGTTGTAAATGTGATTTATTGACAAGAATAACCATCATCAGCAGTCTGTGCATCTTGTCTTCAGTTTACAACATTGATGTCATGCGGCGTTACACCCAGGTTTGGATCAAACTCACAGCATAGAATGATAACTCCTATACAAACATACATACATACAATATCTATCTATACAAGATGTATCTCTATTGATGAGTACAGTAGCTCCTCAGCGAGTTAAAGTCACAGATGTAGAATGGATAGAAAGGACACTTTCTGGCGGATCAAACAACCTCCAGTGGTACATCTGGGATGGCTGGCATGGAAACGAAAATGTGCTTAAAGAGGTCACAGAAAGCTTTGATTTATTTGGCCAGCGAAATGATTCTAGAAGATCCTTCCTGCAGTGAACATGTTTTAGTCTTTGAATTCCTTTTTTGAAGTGTTCTGGTCATTTCTACTTGAAATGTTTTCCTTTCTTCCTGACTTGCAATCCACCAGAATTTGTTCTTTAGTAATCGTCTTTTACAAAAAAAATACTGTCACACCATTCTGAATAGAAAGGACGACAATGGCTGGTTGAAGGAAACGAGTAATCGTTTAAGTCCGAAAAAGTCCAGGGGCCAGATGCATAAAACTCTGTGTCGATTCACCATTAAAACTGTAAATGTGCACAAAGGCAGACACGTCCATATGCATTGTTTTCATTGGATTTGTAAAGATTCACATGATCCTCTTTTATAAATGTCAATCATGAAACTGTTCACAGGTTAGCCTGACTTCCACTCTCGTCTTAGAACCGATGGGCTACTTCCTTAATTAACTTATTAATATAACAAAATGCTCTTTTCACAGCCAGTTATTAGACATGGCAATGAAAATAACTAAATATATATCTGCATCATTCAAAGGAAAGTGGAGAAAAGAAGACTTGTTTTATTTTGTAATCGTATAGTTCACCATATCCGGTATGAAGTATATATGACACACATGCTCACTGCACATTCTTCCTGTGTAAGTACCAGTTTATGTGTGGGAAAGGGTGTATGCATGTTTTTTGTGCGTACACATCCTTCATGCATCGGGCCCCAGGTCCTGGTTTAACGTTTGTTCCTATTATCCGACATAAGCTACATTCTTTGCATAGATATTCCGCACCACTTACTAGTATTTAGCCCTGCATGTTTATTCCCCTCAGGCTACGAGCAGCAAGATCATGCTAAACATTAGCGACAAATATCCCACCTGACACTAATAGTAATACTATTCTATGATTAATGACACATACATGTGCAATTCTCATCAAAATGTTGCATTAGATCAGGTCAGGTTAAGGTCGTCCCATACAACAGATATAATATCGATAGAGCTCCAATTCAATCAGACTGCATTAGACCACAGTAATTGTCTGACTAGTGTTCATTTGTAAAAGGACCAGATCAACTCCACAGTCTGACCTTGGACGGCCTGACCTCAGCTTTCCTAGTGTCATCATCCCATGGCAGCCATCTGAGGTGTACCAAGTCATATCCAGCTAAATGAACACTCATCTGAATGAAACCGGCTTTGAATCCATTTAGATTCTTTGATCGGAGACACCTGAAGTCGACGATAAATACAGACGACTGTCATCATCACTACACCAGAAAAAAATAGGCACTGTTTGTAGAACAAAAAAATATTTCAGGTTTCATTTCCGTTGACTTTTACCTTCTCAAATCTGATATTATGTCATTCAAGAGCTTATGCAGACGTTTTTCATGATGACTGGGAATCCAAAAGTTCACGTTTTGGATGAAGCTGCATTGATACATTTTAGGTCACTTGGGCAGCAGAAAAAACTGAAATCACAAGTGGATATGTGGCCTCAGTCTTTTAAAAGCCAAGTTTCAGATTTTATTTTAAACCTTTACAATTAAAAGAAAGTCAGAAATGAATTCGATGTTGATTGAGAGGTAAATATTTAACACGTTACATTTTGAGAAAGTCTGAGTGAAGCGTGATGTGGACAGATTTGGACATGACTGCACGCAGTGATCCACCGCCCCACCAAGCTGCTCTGTTGCTCTGTTGCACAGCGTCGTCGGGGCCTTGTGATTACACAGGGTGCAAATGAAACGTGTCACCGCTCGATGAAAGAAACCCTGGATACCAGGTCTGTGGGTGGAACCACATTTGGAAGAAAAGGAAAATAGAGCAGCAAAAAGAGAATTTAGGCACCTTAAAAAAAGCCTTCACCAGTAGATTGTCTCGGGTTATAAGATAGAAATTTAGACTTTTATATATATTTTTTGGAATTAATAATCTATTATCATCAGTGCAAACAAACAAGTCGGCTAGGTCCTTTTGTTGATTGTAAATCCCTTCAAAGCATTAAACTGTTTGCCGTGTGAGCTCAAGGTTGAAGGTCATTTAATGACAGAAGATCTCTTCTCTTTGAAGAACTTGAAGCTGAGATTTGTTCTCAAGTTTTTTGTGGTCAGCAGTTCGGTGGTTTCGTTAGCATCGGTTGAAACTTAACGTCTGTCGTCAGGATCACAGATGAATTTTGAACTCAGAATGCGGTCGGAGGCAAACTTCATGCACTTTCCATTGAAGAATGTCCACCTGGAGTTAGTGATGGGGTTTGCTCTGCTAAGTGAGGACGTTGTGCTCATGTTAACTCAGCCAGGCTTTGACTTGTCTTTTCCTGCATGTGGAAAAGGTCTGCATGACACTAACATTACATTTTAGTCAGAAAAGATCGATGCAAAAGAGATGAAAGTGTTTTTATGTTGTTCTCCCACTTTGATAAGATAAAGTAGTTTTCATATCTTTACAGCCTTATCAATACATTTTTGGGGCATTACTTCACTTCAAAACGCACATAAATCCTCCACGTTTTCCTTCATATTCTCTGCCGTTATATACAGAATACATGTACAGTTTCGATAAATGGATCATATCAAAGACGTTACTAAACGTTAGTTAGACCTTCAATATTATTATATTGTCATTCTTCAATTCAAGTGCATGAAGCTTGTTTAAGACTTAGCAGACACTGCTACTGAGACGGGGGGGGGGTATCCACCTTGCTCTCTCAAGGTGGTGGACTTGGTGAACAGCAGCTGGGTTTACATGTCAATCTATTTGAAATCATTCCGAATGAAAGATTCCGGGTTCAGCTGTTTATCCAGGATGAGATCTAATACGATTCACATGCGCTGATAGATTTCGTTGGAATAATTGTGCCACATGCGCACATCATGCAGTATATGACTTGCTTCGTCCTCTAACCGCACATCCACAACACTGGACCGTGGACATCCTCCCGTTACTCCATAATGTTGTAAACATGTAGAGTTTTCTCCTCGGTTTCTATGTTGGTTTCTATCGTTGACTCATCCAATAATGTATCATTAGTATATTGACTTTAAACTGATTCTACTTTCCGTGAGAATAGCTGATATTAGCATTTAGCAAAGAGCACTGCTGTGCTAACACGGTGCTAACGGGGCTGAGAGCTCTGTTTTGTTCGTTGACGACAACTAATAAACATTCCATTCAGTCCAGGTTTCAAGTTCACAAATTGATGATAAAACCTTCTGTCACTAAACGGATCGTCCTCAAGGCTTCACCCTACAGGCTACTGCATCATGTGTACTTACATAGAGGCAGAAGTAATTTAGCATATAGAATATATCAATATGAGATATCTGTGTTTGGGCAAGGGTATGTTACAATATGTGATCCCATTCATCAATAGAGGTATTTATATGTGACATGGCCAAAGGAAGGAGAAGCTCGCTGCATCACTGGATGCAGCTCAGAAATGAAATCCACCATGCAAGTAGTCTGGCAGAGATACTAGTAGTTCAGTTTGTGGTGTAAGACCAGGCTTACATGCACGTAGTGAGTATTTAGTACATAGCGTGGAAGGAAAAGAGGTGCTATTCAATGAAGATGTCTTCAGTGGGACAGGAGTACCCAATATGTTCCTTGTAATACTGCTGGAAGGCCTTCCTGTGGGACGCAGGGGAGGAGAGGACAAAACTTACACAAGTCTGAACAGATGAACACATATTTTATAGCACTATAAATGGAGCATTTATGTCTATATAATTAATACGATGGTTCAGTACAGAAGCACACATATTCAAATAAGGTGAGAGTGTGTGTATGATATTGATTAATTGGTAAACTGAACCCAAATAGTCTTTTAGTGAATGCAAGACAGGTAACTAAATAATTAATATCAAATCCTTTGGTCAGTGTGGTGCCAAAGAAGAGCAGAATAGAAGAGGACTTACCCGACTGACTCAGCCAGAGGATGCAATGTTGTCTCTGCCATCATCACATGACAGGCAAACCGCTGTTGGTCAGGGTGTTTTGTGATAAAGCCAAAGTACCTACAGGATGATACACAGTATTAACTGAAAATTGCAGTGTTCATATCGATTGTATGCCATTAAACAGACACTCCTCATGCGAATGTGGTAATAGAGTTCGCCAGTTTAGTAGTTTGACTCACTTGCTGTGTTTTGGATGACAGCCACAGAACGAGATGTTCTTCAAATGGAAGAAATTATAACACTGGTCTCCCTGGGAGAAGGACAGAGAGACTCATGAGATGTTGTGTCTGGTGGTGTGTGAGGCAGCTGAATCAACAGAAGGAATCCTGGGATATTTCTCCAAAAGCGGCACTGGAGATCAATCCTCATCACGGGTTTGGAGTCATTCGTTGTGTTTGCTGATTGCCTCTGGAGAGTTAGAAACTTAACTACAGGGAAGGTCTGTATGTCGCTATGATTTCAGATTTTTTAATTTAAAGGAGATGGAGAGAGGAGAGGTGTGTGGTGAGCCTGCACGTACCCTGTGAGCAGAGTGGCACTGGTCCTGGACGCTGATCTTCACACCCCTCACACTGACCTCCAGCACACAGGCTGAGGGAGGCTGCCCTGCTAACCGCCTGTTATACGCCACCTGTTGACAGGTAAGTTAAAGGGTCAATCATCAGCTGACGGAGGAGCCCGACAAGCAGCATCACTACCACCTGGTGACTTTACAAGTCCAACATGAAGTCCCTTACAGTCAGAAATAACGTCAATCTGTTTAAAATATCTCGCAAATATATGTATATTATGATATAAATGTCTTTGGAGAAATGTTTAGAAATGCTCCCTCTTGACAGCAGCGGTGTCAGTGTGTTTATTACAGCTTGTGTAACAAGCTGAGGTGCGTTAAAAGACACGTTTCCATGTCTGTCAATTAGATGGCGATGAAGCTTTAGCGGGCAAGTCGTCGTTCAGAGTCCGTGGCTCTGGTGTTATGTAACAGCTGATGTCTGGCTCAGAAACCAAAGAATAGAAACCCAGTTTTGTGTAGATTATACTTTGTATGATCGTTGATTCAATTCTCCTCAGCTGATACTACGAACAAATTTCCTAATAGAAAGCAAAACAATTGAATCCTCTCTCAGGGTGAGGTAGGATGGTTTAGAAGCAAAGAGCCTATATGGGTCACATGCACTGAAAGGAGTGAACGTGTCTCTTAACACTAGCCGGCTCTCTACTGTAATGATCTCTGAGGTTCTTGACTCAGAGGCTTTACAGGAAACACAATGATACAGCAGCAGTACATGCAGCTCTCCAAATACACAGTGGATTTCAGCTCACCCAAATCACAGGGTGTTTTCTATCTATTCTTTATACAGCGACATATTCCATCTGCTCAACAGATAATCTACAGACCTTTCTGCAGAGTTCCATTGTTTTCCTCCTTCGAAGGAAACTCAAAATGAGAAGATCATTCCTAATCAAACCCAAATATCTGCGTGTTACGATGAAACAAGGTGTGAGTGAGAACAGGCTGTTCTGTTAACGGGGTTTTAGACGGTTTACAGCAAGCCTTATTAAACAACCCTCATAAGTGGATTACGGGGATTAAAGCAAAACGAAAACAAACAATTTCCAGGCCAAGCCATATCATAGTCCCCATTAACAGAGTAAACTTCATGTAAACGAGTTTCAACAGAGACATTAACTCACTGCTGGTGTATTTTTAGAGCGGCTGCTTTATATCTGCCACACAGTTGTTTTCAATAGCCCCCCGACCACACATAACCTTTACTGCTGCTCTGTCATGCAGCCATCAAAGGCCGGATTCAGTTTTAAACCACATGGTGAGCAAACATCCTCCGTTCGATTCGTCACCCTTTGGGCACATAATGAATGTCAGTTCAATGACATTGGTCAGCAAAGACGTTCATAACTAGCAGACTGACTGATGTCAAGTTGCTCGTCGGTTTAACTGGGTTTGATGTTCTGACATCTGTCTGCTACAACTGGAGTTTGTTGATGATTGATGACAACGTTGAGACTGAACCAAAACAGTATAACTAGGATACAACCAAAACAATGAGCTGAAAGAGGCTAAATATCTCTGTAAGGCTGGAAAGTCAATTCTCTGTGGCTTTATCACTGTGAGTGATCCAGTTCATCCTCATCATCATCATCATTTTAGTATTAATATCTTGTCAATACAGTTTTAATAGAACAGTTGTATTTGTGGTGACCAGCTTTCTTGGCTGGGTTGTGTTGTCCTGTGTCTGTGTTTGTTTACCTTCTGCATTGCAGAACACAGAACGTCGTTGCCTTTGTGGATGGGGACCTGAACTGAACCTAGGAATCGAACCGCAAACTGCTCTATCGAACCACCTTTCTGGACTAAGAGGGGAAAGAGGAACAAATTTAAACAGTGAAACGTTGATGATGGTGATGGTCTGTTTTTGCATTCCCCTTCTTTGAAATGTACCTTTGTTGTTATCCTTGGCTACCTTGACAGCATAGAAGGCAGGGAAGATGCCCTCAGCTCCAGTCCTCATGTTGTAACCCTGACACCACAGGTCCTCGGACTGGTTCAGAATTAACACTGGGTCATCTGTTTCTAGATGCAGCTCATCAGCATGACGGGGAACAAACCTAAAAACACACACAAAACAAATTACTAACTTCCATCCGATGTGTGTATGGACACAAGTCAGCAGTCAGTTAGTTTGTGTGTGTTCCCATGTGTCCACCTGTATACAGCTCTGTGGCTCTGTTGCCTCTCCACTCCATCCAACACACAGGAGAACACACCAAAGGATTCAGCACCTGAACAATAAAGATCAATATCATACACACAGAATCAATAGCTGACACCACAGCATCTAGCTGCTGTCTGTACGATTCCTTTGCTGCTTTCAAATCATTTTTTACATTGGGAGTAATTTGCAGCCGTGCGCAAATCATTTTTGATCTTAAATATTCACCTACGTGAAATACTTCACTGTGGCACCCAGCTGTCTTAAGCAGTGCATCCCGAAACTCAGTCAAGAGCAGGAAAAATAATATTCAAACAGCTATTGAACTAACCAGTGGCACTGTAATGGTTGCTGTCATTGGCAAACAGGTTGAGGAACTTCCTGCTTCTGGGAGCTCCAGCACCTCCATCGTTAGACTCCCCATCATTTGAAGTCATGGTTGACGTTATCTTGGACTGCTTGCAGACCCTCCCCACCCCTTGCCTCCTCCTCTTCACTTCCTCCTCCCTCCGTCTCTTTAAATCCTCCTCCCTCCACTTCTGCCTCTCCTCTTCCTCCTTTCTTCTCTTTTCCTCCACTTTCCTCCGATCTTGGGGAAGAGATCAAGGATAGATTAGACTGTCAGTGCCAAATAGACTGGTTAGAAGTTCAGTGAATAAACTCTACTGAGGGTTTAATTTCTTGACTAGAATATCATGTAAAGGATTCAATAACAGGATTCAACACAGGTAACATGGGTTGTCCAAAGACAGACATTAAAGCAGTCAGAAAGCAAAGTTTGCATTTTATTACCTTGTGTCCTTGCTTCCTCAGTCTTCTTCCTCTCCTCCTCATACTCTGGGTCTTCCTCCTCATTGGCTGACTGATAGACCGTCTCTGCATCACTGTCATCATTGTGCCCAGTGTAGCTTTGCAGGCAGTACTTGAGGCTCACTAGCTCCAATTGAGCGTGTTCATCGACCACCAGAGTGTATTTAACAGAGTCATAATTTAACCCTGCTGAGGCTTCGCTCTTCACAGTCTGAGCAGCCGCAGGGCCGCCCCGACTGTCAACCCCAGCATTATTGTCATCTTGTCCTCCCCCTCTGTCCGACTCAGACTTGGTACAGTCCATCTCTGATTTTTCCTCCCCTTCAAGGCCGTTGGTTTGACCATTCTGGACCTTCACGCAGGGAGACGGCGCTCCCTCCCCCTCTTCTTCACTGATGTCAGGGTTGGGTCGGTGGGATAGACTTGGATGCAGGGGCCCTGGTGGAGGTCCCTCTGTGTCTGAGCTAAGGGACATTCTATTTGACCCCCCCTCGCTGCTAGACCGGGAAAGGGCAGGGGGATTATCCTGTGTGCTGTCTTCAGTTTGGTCTAGGAACAAAAAACACGGACAGTCAGTGACATATGTAAAACTTTCAAGTCAATTTATAATATCATTAAAACTTTGAGATTACAGATGATTAATTTGACACACAGTCACTGTGTACAGTACAGTACCACTGCCTGACTCTACAGATGGGTTCATCACCTTGGTCTTGGGTCTTGTCCTGGTTTCTTGGTGCTACTGGCGTGCGTGGGACCACCATTGCCGTCAGATAAACCTCCTGGGTAGAAAGGACATTGTTCAGTTTGAGTTTTCCTCCTCTGTTATCCCCTTTGGGGCATACTTTTCCTTTCCCATCTGTCCCTGAGCTTTTCAGTCCATTTGCTTCTCTAGGCCTCTGATGTCCGGTCTTCTCTTTCTCCTTTCCCCTGGACTCCTCACACAGCCTTCCTCCTCTTCTTTCTTCCTTCCCTGCTGTCACTCCATCCTTCCCTCTGAGGTCCCCCACGCTCCTCTCTCTCATCGCTGTAACTGTTCTTCCTACCCCTCTTCCTCTTCCTCCCCCTCCCACTCCTCCTACTTTCCGTTGACTCCTCGGTGAGCTAAAGGTCTGTGTGCGTGTGGCCACGGACGGCTGTCTTTCGCGTAGACGGACGCGTGTGTCGCCAGCAGCAGCTTGGGTGCTGGCTCTGCTGTTGGCTCCATTGGCGGATGGGGGTTTAGGGGCCGGGCGGCGGGTGCAGTGTCGGACTTTGTCCTCAGCTTTTGGCTGGGTATCAGGTGGTGTTAGATCCCCTAACACACACACACATACACACACAGAAACAAAGAAAAGTATCAGATTAAGTATTAGGCAACCAGATGTAGACAGAGGGATTATTACGTCTGAAGAAAACTGAGTTGCATGAACACACGGAAAACATTTTCACTTGTGTTTTCGTTCTTGTACTATATCGTGTTTTCTTTATTCCTAATATGTACACAACGATGTTGGCCTGTAACGATCAACTATCTGAGCAATGCTAAATCCATTGATATGCTATAATAAGAAATTGTTCCACACAAAAATTCATACCTTTTTATAGCAAGTGTTATTGTGTTAAAGATGTCTGCCTACCTACCCAACGACCCAGGTAACTACTTAACTATTGACCTACCCGCACTGCAATGGCGACGGCTTCAGAGGACCTTTAACTGAGTATACAGATATTGTATTATCTTACATCAGTTTTTGTAAGGACAAATTCATCCCCAATATGACCCAGGTCCAGTTCAACAATGACAAGCCATGCCAAGGATGTCGCCTAGAAACTGAACGCTTATACTCGCACTTATCTTTCTGAGACTCAGTGGACTCCAACTGCTGTGACATCTAGTTACCTAGTGCCCCTTACTCCCAGCGCCCTTGCTCAGACCACATCTACTCATTTTGTGACTGTGTCTTGAACAGTTATGAGGGAACTCCGGTGACAAATCTGCCCAAAGACAGTCAGTCAGTGTCTCTAGGAAACCTTCCTTGATGACACACTGATGAAAACAACATCAGCCACAAACTGTCTCGGCTGGTAATAAAGAAACGTGCGATGTATAAGTTATGAATGAAATATAAGCGGCACGGAGAGAGACAAGTCCCAGCAAATTGGAGTCTAAAAAAACGGATGGAAATGCTCCTGTTTAGCAGCATTTCAGTTTCCAGCCGAATGAAAAAGGAGAACCAGCTAACCGCGGTGTAGTTGTGTGCAAGCTTTGCATGAGAGATGTCAAAGCGAAAGGGGGAAATCGAGGATTGGTTCGATTGATAAGTCTACTTCACTTTACAATATTTTGCACTCAGGCTTTATGCCCACTGTTTTTGAACTCAGGTTCCATGTGTAGACTAATTAATGTTGTTACCTTGTTGGTACATCATACGTTTTTGTCCTTGGCTTGTTTCGTTATTTAAAAAATGTTTTTATATCGCATGCATGCGACCCAGCACCAGTGTGCTGTCTGGCGGCTGTTATAATACCCGATACTGCCACCTACCGGCTTAAAAGAAATATAGCATTCAGATCGCTATTACAACTTTTTTTTAATTAAATAAATTTAATTGATAATACCGAAAATCGCGGTAAAATCTACATCAAAATACCGGTTTTAAAAAATCAATATCGCCCAAGCCTAGTTTTCAATACACTTTCAAAGAATTTGAAGCAGATGTCACAGTAAATAACACGGAAGCTAAAAAGCATTGTCTTGCTCCCTGTAAATATATAAGAACGAGCCTCTATTTAACGACCCTTCTATTGTCCATACCTGTAATGTGAGGGGATGAGGAATGAGAGTCCTTCCAGCTGTCTTTCTTGCCTAAAGAGTTGTTGTTGATGGAGTCCTGGAGAGAGATAATGACGCAGAGTATGAGGTCAAAAACCAACACATGTCATGGTTATCACACAACCACAAACACACACATGCACCTGCATACAAGGGAGGTCTTCTCACAGTAAGATTTTCTTACAGTAGTGTGGCACTGATAGCAGAACTCGTAAACATAGAGGGTCAGGGATATAAAGTCTTATTGTCCATTATATACCTCTGTATTTCTTTACTTATGTTATCAGTTAGCCTGCAATAGAACATTCTAAAAGGGGACATATTGTGACCTTTTTCAACAAGGTAAAATGGGTCTTCGAGTTCTAGAAAACATATTTCTCAAGTTGTCCCAGTGCGCTGTTTCTTGCTGATGTTCATTTGTCAACGCCCACTCATTAACTATTACCATGGTAATAGTTAATGAGTTTTGTTCTCGTTTTGCTCTAGACAACGCTAACGACGCTATATTCCAGTTTAGACAGCATGCGGTCAAGCAGTACACATCCCCCGCCAAGCAGTACTGCACATCCTGGGGATGTAGTGCTTGACCAACTGGGTACCAGGGTTTTGTATATGGAGCCCATGCGGATTGCTAGAAGCTAGTGTTAGCGGTTAGCGTTAGCTACTACTATGTGTCAAAACACTGATACTTGGTTAGTTTAGCAAAACACTGCTTTGGTAGTTTGTGTGGAATTGCAAAATAAAACACAACATCTCCGTTGGACATGGATTAGCTGGTAAACGATTTGCAAGATCAGAAACGTATTACACATCTCACTTTGTCCAATTGTATGGATAGTTTAAAAATTTTATGGAGGCACCACAGACACAAGATAACACCCCAAATCCGAGCCAAATTGATTTTTTTCAAAATGTGAGTCTACTGAACCAAATTTGATTTATTTCAGTCTGTTTCTTGTTTCTTGTTTCTGTTCATCATTTATTTATCGTTTGTTTGTCTGTCTGTCTGTTGATCATCGTCTCCTTGAAAGTAGATGCTTGTTTACATATAGTGTTAATGAGCCGGGTTTTAGTCACATGTCATTTCTTCAGGAAACGTCACAGGGCCCTTTATGCAAAAAAATCTGGAACATTTGTACTAAAAATGCATTTAGACATTTATGATGGTCTCATTTGTGGCGTTACATATAATGGCCTTGGTGGAGCTCTTTTATTTGAATCTAGATTGAAATTCTATCCAATTATTTTATCTATGATTATTAATCTACCTGAAAAAAAAATGAATTCCTAAATCTCTCTCTCACTGATGACATCATTGCCAAGAACAGGGAGGATCATCGACCAGGAAGTCTGTGAGGGTACTGACAGCGTCACAGGGACCACACAGACTGTGCTGACTCAGACATATCCCAGCATGCATCTGCTTCTCCAGCCCATCCCATTCTGTTACTATGGTTACTCAGAGAGAGAGCGAGATAGAGAGGGGGAGCTAATAACAGGAAAAGAGAGAGAGAGAGTGTCTGTGTTTGTGTGTCTGATGACATCTTCCAACCTCTTTTCATCACTAGCCTTTTGGACACTCACAGCATCTGTCTGTGGGGATTTTAATGTGCGAGCTGAAAACGGATGCCTTGTTAGTTAATTTACTGATAGAATTGCTCCCAGTAAAACACAGAATCATCCCCAAATTCCCAGGACGAAAAACAGATGTAGTTTAGGGTTTCTGTCAATTGAAGCAGAGCATCCACTTAATCATCAGCTTCTGTTTGTGGTGAATGGGTAACATTGGACTCAGGAGAATAACAGTTTTAATCACTGCTTAATTCCCTGCTTTAAATACTTGTATTTGCAGAATTATCACCACACTTCAACCAATAGTATATTTGGGTACAATTAACCTAAAAGAATATAATCTCCAGACAACGACTCAGAATCCACAGGAGCAACTCCTGACTGTGTGCACGTCCGCTGCTGCTCTATATAGCAACGATAAGCAGTTGAAATTGTATCCAAATCGTTGATATAATTAAAAGACATTATATGATCAACAGTTAAATAAGATTCCAGTTAAAATCACTTCAATGAACAAAATTTAAAAAATGACAGATATTGTCATTAATGGATTAAGTGAATGAATCTGATGGAGTAAGTGTGACATGTATGTTACTTAAGTCTGTGTGCTGTCACCACCAGTTTCCTCAGCTGATGAATTCAGCTAAAAGCTGGGTGACTGCTTGGCATCAGGTTTGATCCTGGCATCACCAGACACCGGATTCATCCCACTTTAGGTTTACATATAATTACTTTCTGACCAATGTGGCTGCCTGTATTGCTAAATCTTGCTGCTAACAGCAGTAACACAGTGTGAAGGTAGCATTTCTCCCAGAAGCTGCAGAGTGCTTTATTATTTTTTGTTTTCTTTATTAAATTACAATGCGATGTAGTTTCAACAGCAAGCTCTCATATCTCAGCTTTCAGCACGAGAAGCAGCATTGCTCCAAAAATATGCACTAGATGCTTTATCACATCATAAGTTGATTGAGGTTGGTTGATTATGTGACTTGTAAAAGTCACGCGATGGTTTGGACATGAGTCCCGCGATGAAGCCTGTTTAGATGGATGCTTTGGCCAAATAAATACAGTGTCCTGGCACGTTGCAATCATCATTCAAATTATTTAAACCTTCATTTGATGACCGAAAGTTACTGAAACACCATCATTTTAATTTGATTTTTTATTTGCATCCTCTGGCAGGTGAAGTCAACATCACAACAACGCAAACAGCAGCACACATAAACACTAATTTTAAAACTCACAATTAGGTGATTAATTCTCAAGAGCCAATATGCGCACGGACACACACGTTCACACGCTCAGACCGAATACGAGTCAGGCTTACGTTAAGTGGTAGTGCTTTTGATCTGGCTAATGCAGGGCCTGTGGTGAGTCCAGCTGGTGATTAGTGAGGACAGCAGTAATCACACAAAGGTTATCACCATACATGAGGTTTCTATACATCTTGCTTCTATGCGAAGCTCTTAATATGAACCTTGAAGTTTCATATCTGTATATGAATATATTTAAAGTAGAAATAACATGTACAATGTATTTTTCTCCCTGCCAAGGGCAACAAGCTTCGAGCAACAAGCTTCGAGGATACCACAGCCTGGGTGAACACCTGAGTCTACTTGGCTGCGTGTCGTCCATTAATTCCTGATGTACGGACAACTAGACAGTGAATGTGTATGTTCATTATTCTAAATGAATGTGCTGAGTACCTGAATCATAACACTGAGTGACGTCCTTCTGTGCCTCATCCTCTGAACACCACAGGATGGCTATACTTGCCTTTGCACACAATATACCGTACTTTTCGTGTGTCTTTTTCAGGTTTCACGGTATAATGATTGTCCCTCTGTTTTTGTCACCCGATATCCATTATGTATGTGAAATAGATTGCGTTATTTCCTGATCATCGTCTGTTTTGTGATTAGTACCAACCATCCCCAATCGCCTGCCATAATCCATCTTTAACTTCTGCATCTGAGTATTCTTGAATTTTTTTTTTCGGGAAGTATTTTGCGTTGAAAGATAAAGTGAATTAGTTTATATGCCATTTTGCATGACGATGTGTGCATATACTTGGTGAAAGAAAAAATGCTTTCAAGGCTTTTGATTTCTACGGACAAAATGTCTGTTGTTTGTGAGAAACGTTTCGGAGATGGGGTGCATGGTAAGGTACTGGTGCATCGCCCCTGAATTACACTTTGTATCACATAAGTGATCATCTTCTTGTAAAACATAATGTCAAATCACACCACACAATGTTGCTTGCTGGCATTACATTAGCTCTCCGGCCCATAACTGAGTCAAAGATGAGCAGACTGGAATTATCTCCACAGCCAAGTGGTATCCAAGATGTGTCCTATTTACTGAAGTAGTGAACAATGTTTCCGTTACAAAAGAACCTTACGGGATGGAATTGAAGGGTCCAGGTATTAGTCGAACCCTATGGTGTTACCATGGTTACTTGGCATTATCTCTCAAGTACATATTAAAGATTATAAATTGTGCACTTCTTTTCAAGAAATGCTTTATCCATAAATCATTGTCAGTGTCAAATATTGTTCTTTCCTTACTAGTGCAGCTAAAATATTATTTACTAGAATATGTATCCTAAACAACAAGATGAGGAGAGGACATGTAGGATATAACTATATGACTTTGTCCTCTCCTTATCTCTACTACAGTGTGTGAAATGTCTGTTTGTCCTGCATTATTGTTATAGTACCGAGAGTTTACAGGAATTCATGGCTCGTCCTGTGGACGTGGTTTTTGGTCTATTTCTCAAAACATGAGTCACATACTCGCGACAGATTCGGTGAGAAACTGTAAACAGCTGCTAAACAGAATTATGCTGAATACCTACAGCTGCTCTCTGTGTGACTGTCATCCACTGAGATCAGTCCTCCGTTCTTTACCTCGTTGCTCAATTAGAGTCAGCTGGTATTCCTAGCACCCATCTCCTAGTGTGGTGAAGCTTAAGACAGTTGCCTGCTTCCTGCCTGCCAGCACATCATCGTCCTACTCCTCATCAGGCTACAGTGGATTATTAACTGTGGAATATTGTTATACTGGTGCCCGAAAGAAATGCTGAACAGCAGAATCAAAAGTTGAAGAGCTGAATGTAAATTAGTTAAAGGAAGCTGAAGAGAGTTGAATAGTTTGAAAAGTTGAGATGGAGGCAAAAGCTTAAAGAAAACATAAGAAATCCTTAAATAGCTGAACATTTTTT
>CAAKHC010003127.1:24840-69330 GCA_901007825.1 Macroramphosus scolopax | reverse complement strand
ACAAGCATCAATGAATATCGCTCAGCTGAGGTTTCCTGAGGCTCCAGAGTTCAGACCAGAGTCTGAGTCCCAAAAAATGTCGAGCCCCAAGAACCAAGAGTATTGTTCAACATTACATTTTATACATTCATGAATGGGTGTCATCTCTTCCTATTGGCCTAAACTAGGTGGGACACTTCAAAGCATAGTGCTCTCAGTCTCCTTGTTGGTGCACAGGCGCGTCCCCGCCTCTTAGCACTGTCCATCCTCAGGTCCTTGCACAGTTCAAGATAACACATCAGTTTATGGCCTTTCTGTTCCTGTTATCTGTCCTACTTCCTTAGTCTGCTCCTCTGGTTCTTCTGGATGTCGTTTTGATTCAACAATTCAATCTTCTTAACCTTCGTTTCACATCTTTAGGGCCCATTACCTCACAGCCCCCCTCGTGGTTTCTGGGTCAAGGATCCAATCTTCCTAGCCTGTGTTTCTTATCTTTGGGGGCCCCCCGTAAGTTTACATTTGCTTGGGAAATAGACAATGCAGATGACCAGGCGAACGACTTGGGGAAGCAATCAACAGATGAACACATCACAGAAGATAAAGAACCATTCACCGTATGCACTTTAACCATACCAACTCCTCTCACTCTGAGGAATGTTCAGACATGCTAAATACTGGAACACAGAGAACTGCTCTTTGATCGGTTGTGTCACAGACAATCCCCGCACACATGTCCCCATGAGTAAGCATTACACAAAAACACTCTAGTCGACTGTATAACATTATACATGTTAGCATACTAAACCTAGCTTAGAAAATATAAAATCCCAACAGTACCCAGACCCCATTGATCCTATGAATATCTGTTGTAGATATTTCTCCCCGTTCAAGAAGAAGAAGCTGACTGCCAATTCCATTCATTCCAGTTGCTGTCACTCAACACTGGTTTGATTTCAGATCAAATCTCTTTCAGAAGCGATCACATCTCTTAGGCCTGTCAAGAAGAATTGTCGGTAAGTCACCTGAATCAAAACACAAGTGTCGACTGACCAGCCAGTTGTTTCCGACATGGAAGAATGAATGTCGAAGGAGGGACTTGAACGTCGTAGGATTACAGAACTTGCACTGGTGTTTGTGCCACACTTTCATGAAACCGAACATCCTTTCATACCTGTTATTTTTTTAAACCTGTGCAAGGTTACTGTCACGAGAGGTTTTCTAAGATAACACAAGTTGCAACAAGTGTCAAATTCCATGAATTGCCTTGTTGATTTGATATTATCGGCACTGTAAAGAGGGGTGTTGGTTTCCTCCTTCTGCAGGCTTCACACGCCACCGGTCTTTTTACAATGGTTGTAGGAATGTGTGAGCGTGCGTACGTGCACGCACAGCAACAGTCTGCAGTGATGACATATGACTTTCTGAAACACATGGTTTTAATTTTAAGACTTGGATTTTGGGGGGTCAGTTTATCTTTAAGCACGGGCGTTGGATGTTGTGACAACAGAGCTTTATGAGTGCTTTGTGTCAAACGACCGCCTCACAATGATACCTGTACAAACTTGAGTGTGTGCGTGAGTAAACAGAAGGAGAGAAAAAACAAGGACATGAAACACGGACACAGGCAAGGAGCCCATTGAGTGCACGCACGGTATATTGTGTCAGGGGGAGGAGAGACGGCACATTCACACGCATGTGTTCACTTTGTGCCAATCGGTGAACAGTATAACTTTTACTGCTGGTTTCACATCGTGCACAAAATCTCAGTTCTGATCTCCATTTACTTCTTCAATTTATAATCTGAGCTTTTTCTGAAACAGTTACAGTGTTGTTATTTATAAATCTGCTATTTGTAAATGAACACGCCGTCAGATGGCAGGAGAATCAACAACTACAGAAAGCTAAATAAGTGAATGATTAACCGGAGACAGCCTCTACACTCCCCGTCTTCCTGCTGTTACGTAACAGATCGCCTGATGAATCAGCCTGAGCCTCCTCCAAATTCTAAACACACACTCTCGCGCACATGAACCACCCACATAAAAACAGCCACCACTAGCCAGGACGAGACAGTTTGCAAACAGAGAGGACGCAATGAGCAGCAGGGTGTGGTTTCCTGCACTGGGGCTGATGGCCTGGCTGTGTTGCCTCAGTCTGGGGCCCGTTCAGGGGGGGAAGGTTCTGGTTATGCCTGTGGATGGGAGTCACTGGCTGAGCATGAAGATTCTGGTGAAGGAGCTCGCCCGCAGAGGACACGAGGCTGTGGTGTTGGTGCCTGACAGCAGCCTGTTGATCCAGGGCTCGAAGGACTACAGGACCGAGGTCTTCAAAGTGGCCTACACCAAAGAGGAGCTTGACGACAAATTCACCGAGCTGAAGGATGGAGCTTTCCTCAGGCCGCCATCCTTCAAAGATGTGCTGATGAATGTGCAGCGTTTGGTTAACTTTACGTCCCTCCAGGTGGTGGGTTGCGAGAGTTTGCTCGACAACCAGCCTCTCATGAGTCGACTGCGAGGGGAGAGCTTCGACCTGGTGCTAACGGACCCCTTCCTCCCCTGCGGCTCCCTCCTGGCACATCTGTTTTCCATCCCAGCTATTTACTTCCTGCGGGGGCTGCCATGCGATTTGGACTCAAAGGCTAACAGTTGCCCCACTCCTGTCTCCTACATCCCCATCGCTTTAAGTGGCAACACAAACATCATGAACTTCCCACAGAGAGTCAAGAACATGCTTATGTCTTTTGTGGAGTCCTACATGTGCAAATTAATGTACGCTGAGTTTGACGACCTGACCAGTCGGTATTTGGGAAACAGCATGACCTACACGGATGTTTTAAGCCACGCTGCTATCTGGCTGCTCAGATATGACTTTGCCTTTGAATGGCCCAAACCCATTTTGCCCAACATGTTTTTTATTGGAGGTATCAACTGTCAGAACAGAGCTCCTCTGCCTGCAGTGAGTATGTGATGCCATCAAAACAAGCATGTTTTACATCTGGATTCACTTAGAACAAACCACTTGCATTTCCTTTTCTAAGTCAGATGCTTAAACTTTGTTGTCATACGATGCAAAAAACACCCTGGAAAACAAATGAAAATTACATTACAGGCTCAGAAAATTGAGTTTTATTTTTCTAAATGTGCTAATCAATCAATACAACAACTGACAACACTGTAGATGAATCTGATCCCTCCTAGTGTTGAACCTGAAGTGAATGAAATGAAGCACTTTGTTCCCCTTTGGCTCACTGTTCTGGCATGCAACAGCAAACAGCTGTGACTGACAAACTGAACAACAATCCGAGCATCTATAGCAACTAACGAGCCAAATATGTCTCGCAGGAGCTAAAACAAGAGCAAACTTTGGACTTAGATTTAGGTCCAAACTTCAGCTTATTAAAGCTGTCGACATTAAATATAAATAGATGGATGTTTGCTCACAAAATAGCAAAAAGAGTGTCTTCCTCAGTTCTAATTATCAGCTACTTTGTTTTTGACTTACTGTAATATAAAAAGAGGACAGGTTAAGGGATTATCTCTGCATTGATGGTTGCTAAAAGACTCGAGAAACGGATGTGCAGGAGTGTGTCCAGAAGCAGGTTTGCTGGAGCGCTGAGTGTGTGAAATCTGATACAAGAAAAGCAGACCTCTGGACGACGGCCAGTGTAGACAGACGGCCGACATTCTTCTGTGTTAAAGGTTATTCTACAATAGTAGGAGCTTTGTTCACTAAAGCAAAAGCAAGGTTGTGTTTTTAGGGAACATTTGAAGGGGAGTTTTTTTTCCCTGGATCGACTTATATTATGAGCAGAAATCCATATTCACTGAAAACAAAGTTTCTGTTTAGTATTCACTTGTTTTGTCTCCTCCAATCCCTCTGCAGGATTTGGAGGAGTTCGTGGAGGGCTCAGGGGATGACGGCTTCATTGTGTTTACCCTCGGTTCCATGTTGTCCAGCATGCCTGTGGAGAGGGCCAAACATTTCTTTGAAGCCTTTGGACGAATCCCACAAAGGGTAAGAATACACAACAAAAACTTTTAGTCGGATTCATTTTAATTATACTAAACTACTATAATTATCATGCAACGTACGAACCAGAGATTTTCACACTCAGTATTTACTGTAAAGGACAAATCAGGTGAGACAGGTTGACTTTGCCCCCTGCCTTGCCTTGCAGGTAACATGTTAACAACCCAGTAATTACATAAACAGTGTTCACATTAAACATTAACTATTAATTGGTATTATATGTTTTAGGTTTTCTGGAGATACACTGGAGTTATACCTGACAACGTACCCAAGAATGTCAGAATAATGAAGTGGCTACCGCAGAATGATCTCCTCGGTGTGTTGACTTCAAACCAAGAAAATTCAGAAGAATTTTAAAACTTTAAATCATTTTTAAGGATATATTTCTTCAAATGTTATCCCACTGTAATTAAATGTCCATATCTCGTTTTATATATTTACATAACTTCAATGTGACATTTGATTACCTTCATGCACTGATTATATTAAGCGACTACAGTACGACCATCACCTTGATCCTAACCTCATGGTGGCTCTTCCTGTGCTCCTCAGCCCATCCCAAGGCTAAAGTTTTCCTCACACATGGAGGAAGCCACAGTGTCTATGAGGGGATCTGCAACGCTGTCCCCATGTTGATATTCCCACTGTTTGCCGACCAGGGAGACAATGCAATACGCCTGGAGTCCCGAGGTGTTGCAGAGCATCTCAGCATCTTCGAAGTGACGCCAGACAGCATAGAGGCTAAACTAAATAAAATGGTTAATGACAAAAGGTAGGAAAAAGACTATTATTTATTTTAGATGTTAGTATCAAATGAGAACACTTCCACTTCCTATATAATGTTGTTGTGAAGGAAGAAGGAGGTCTGCACATGTTATTAACAGATTGTTGCCTCTCCCCAGTTACAAGGAGAACATGGTGAAGCTGTCTGAGATCCACCTGGACCGTCCTCTCACGCCTCTGGAGCTGTCTGTCTTCTGGACCGAGTTTGTGATGAGACACCAAGGAGCCGCGCATCTGAGAGTCTCCGCGCATGATCTGAACTGGGCTCAGTATCACAGCCTGGACGTCGTCGGCTTTCTCGTCGCCATTGTTGCAACTGTTCTGTGGGTGACGATCAAATGCTGCTTGTTCTGCGTCCGCAGGTGTTGCGGGAAGGGAACAGTTAAGAGGAAATCTGAGTAGTGTTTCTAATGCAGCCATACGTCAGAGGACTGTAATGAAGTAATTGAAGCTGAAGCACTGCAATCACATATAGTGTAATGTGTGTGTGTGTGTGTCTGTGTGTGTGCGTGTGCGTGTGTGTGTGTGTGCGTGTGTGTGTGTGTGTGTAAAATCTGCCACTAACATTTTGTGCTAAATGGGTGACACATCCTGCAAAAATTAAGACGACGTCTTGAATCACAAATTTTCATGTCAATTAATTTGCTTTTTGACAAAATGTCTAAAAAAATAATATAAACACGACTTTTCACAACAGGTCACCGTTTGTTGGCAGCAGACACAAGTTTCCGGTGAAAAGGCTCTAACGTCTCCTGATCACTGTCTGCTGAGCACTAATTTAGTTTCTATGTCATCTGACTGAGGTAATCATTGTCTACATAATCTTTACTTTGTCCCCGAATGGAGAAAAAGTATTTATTGCAGGTTTTTAACTTCAAAGTTAACTGACAGATTCGTATTTTGTGGAATCTTGGTGAAGACAACAGTCAGGTTATCCCAGTTAGCAGTAGTATCCAGCCATGTTCTTAAGAGGCACTCGAAGGGAAGCAGAGGACCGTTATGCACTGTTATTTACAAAGAGACTGAACCAGTTACCTTTCTTGTTGACGTGTCACCTGCACACACAAAGATGTGTTCAAGGTGGGCAGATCGTTCAGGTCAGCCGACAATCCATCAATATGGTGACAGCAGGGGATACAATGCTGCTAAGTAGCTTTCTGGTCACTGACTGACATAGACATATTCAAATATTCTAATAGACACGTCTAATCTGACAAACTCTTTCATTCTAACTGTTGACTAACTGTTGACCTCAGTGAAACCGACCTTCATTCCAGACTAACTTGTGTTTGTTGAGCTCAGCCATTATGTCCCGTTGATACTTTGACATTGCGTGCGCAGTCTTTCCCCGGAGATTTTCATTACACAAAAGAAAACAAACATTAAAAACGGTTAATTTTGCAGTTCATTACCACTAGAGGGGGCCGAGGTCCAAATGTCCGGGCAGAGATTTTGAAATTTACTTTGAGTGTGGTTGAAGATGACAGAAGGAGAGCAAAATTGTTTAATTTTGGGTGAATCTTCCCACGTGGATAAATGGGGATTCTAATTGACTTGTTTTCATCTTTGATCTGCTCAGACGATGTATAACAGGTATGTAATCTCATGATTGGTGTGTGATTGTATTATGTGTTTCCTTGTATGTAGACCCTGCTCTTGGCAGCTAGTCTAGGGGTTGCAGAGAGTTCAGGCCAAACTGAGGCCTCTTTAGCAACATCTGGCCATTCATTTACACAACAACAGAATTTCCTGAATATGATGTAACAACTTCTCTCAAGGGATATCGCCCACCGTTTCCAGGAAATGATGGGAGTTTCCACATAACTCAAAAATGTCTGCACTCACAAATATCCTTGGATTATTTGCAAATAAATTCATTCGGATATATACGTTGTTGTCTGTGCTTTTTACAAGTTAAACAGGACTGGAAGAACACACGGGGACGGTTGCCGGCTGCGCTTGGGGCTCTGGACGGCACAGCGTGGAGGTTCATGACAGACGTAACAGATGTCTTGCCTTTATTAATCACACGCAGTTTCGTCTGTCAGTTCTCTAGAAATAATCTGAAGGTTAATTTTGAGTTAGTAAAACATTTAAGGACATAAAACGACTTGTTGATCTGGATTAAAGTACTAACATACATGCATAGAGAACTGGAGGAATGGGGGGCTGCGATCAACCCAAAAGTGCTACCTTTGGTTGGTCCTCAGAGTAAAGGCCTCAGAGAAGCTCTTCAGAAACCCTTAACCTGAGGGTAAATATTATCTATGTGTGAGACTGCAACTAACAACAATTTTATCAGCACCGACCAGTTTGCCACTTTGAGTTTCTACAGCCCAAAGTAGACTCGATCTTCTAATGCAGGTATGTCCAGCTGTACCAATTCCATCTTCCCCCTGTGCGGTCACATAGACAACGTCAAAAGATTTGGTTTGTCATGAAGCAGGGAGGGGGGGTTAGATGGTTTGGACGGTTGGTGAGGAAAGCTTGACAACCTACATCACCAAAACCTGATAGGAAGATTTGATTGCAATAGGTGAGTTCCATCCATAGAGGGCAGTCCATATGCATATTTAAAATCAACATGCATAATTCAAATAGTTTGCACTCAAATGGGAAGATTTTGGACCTGAATCAATCAAAGATGACATTTAATATCCATATGTATTGGAAAGTTGTCACTGACACCCTCATATATGTGAATGTAATGTAATTCTTCCATATTCCAGGCCCCAGTGTGTAAAACAAAGGAAAATGGTGCCACACACCTCCAGCAGACACGTTTATGATACTTCACACTGATTTAAAAAAGTGTAAGCTGGAGCTCTGCAGCAGAATTGGAGCAAAATATGTGTTTTAAAATTTCATTAAATCAATTGTGACGTTGAAAAACAATGAAATCCCCCATATGTGTGAGGTATGAATTTGCTGTTATTGTGGTTAATGTTCACTGAACTCTCACCACACGTGTTTCCCATAAACTATAGCTTGTCAAGCCTCTGTACAATAAGAGTAACCATATAAATATGATTCCTCACTGGTGTGTTTTCCAATGGACCAAAGGAACAGTGGTGGATGGGTCAACGTCTGATCACAATTCCTTATTCACCATCTTCTCATTGCAACATGAGAGACCCTGTGAGACATCCAGTCTGTAATACAAGGAAGTGCTCCACGAATAATTAAAGAGTTAGAATGCACCTCAGCACAAATGGAAAGTTGCCAGACAACTTGATAGTTTCTAAATGAGGTCTCACAGTGCAGCAAAAAAAGGTGTCATCTCAACTCCCCCTTTGCAAGAACAATTTTGATACCTGCCCACAGAGTTTCCGTTATAGGAGTTGAAGGAGGCCTACATAAGGTGGTTTGGTGGAGTGGGGAGACCATTGATCCTGCACTGCAAACATGATACACGTGTACCGCATCATATTTGTCCTCCAGCTGTTCTCCTGGATCACAGGTAAAAAAAAAAGGAATTTTTCAAATGTAAATATTTCTGTAATTTTTGTAATCTGTGTATTAAATTCCCTCCTGTCCTTATATCAGGGGCCACCAAGATCACGGGCGGTAAGGTCGCCAAGCCCCATTCCAGGCCCTACATGGTCTCCCTGCAGGTCCGTGGACATCACACATGTGGCGGGATACTTATTCGTGAGGACTTTGTTTTGACCGCAGCACACTGCAAACAGTGAGTTTTTTTTACTTGAGAAATCAGTCGAGCAGCATAAACAGTCACAAACCTGGAAGTTGCAATACTTGCTTACTCTGTAATAGGTGAAGGATGGCGCAGAATCAAATGTTTTACCTTCAACATGTGCCATCTAAATTTTAAAAAGAAATTGTAACCTCTAATTGACGTAAAGTTTTTGTTTGCCACTTCTTACTTGCGATTGGCTGTAATTTTTGGAACTCCTGTTTCTTCCTGTGCTCATCAGACCTGAGGATTTTACTGTGGTACTTGGGGCGCACGACATAACCAAGAAGGAGAAAAGTCAACAATTGATCCAAGTGGCTAAATACCATCCACATCCAGAATACAAGTGCCACGACTATGACATCATGCTACTTGAGGTAAACTACAACAATATCAAAGTCGATATCAAAGCAGCTTGTGTTGAAGTATTGGTACAATATTTATCTGCAGCAGATGTGACATTTGATCTTTTTTTTTACTTAAATGCAACAATTTTACAATTAAGCCGGTGAGGATGAGGAGGTTCCTAACTCAACGCAACCTTAAAGACAGAAACACATCTGAAGAGTCCAATAAATAAGTTGACTGGCAACATGTAAAACCTGTGATTTCTACTTCTAATCTGCTCTCTTATAGTTAAAGAAAAACGCCACGCTGGATAAGTATGTAAAGACCATCGGACTACCTAAGAAAGATGGGAAGACCCCAGCCAACATTAAGTGTGCTGTCGCCGGCTGGGGCATAACTGGGGTCAACAAACCTGTGTCTAATGTGCTGAGGGAGACCACGGAGAAGATGCAGTTCAGCTCTGAGTGCAAAAAATTATGGGGAAAATTCTTCAATTCCCAACACATGATTTGTACCAAGACTGACAAGAAGGGAGGAGTTTGCCAGGTAATCAAACAGAATCAGACAAATAACCTTCTGACAAACAAAACTTTTTTTTTTCAATTAAAGAAATAAAAATTTGAATTTATTTATGATAAACAGGCAAAAGGTTTTCATCAATCACTGAATCAAGTATTTCTGTTGTCCATTTCCTAGGGTGATTCCGGTGGACCAGTGATCTGCAACAACAAGCCTCAGGGTCTAACAGCTTTCACCAATGCACAGGATTGCAGTAATCTCAAGTATCCCCATGCCTTCACTAAAGTCGGCTTCTTTATCCCCTGGATTAAGAAAGTGATGCAGAGATCTGGGAATGTTGAATGAACCAGACGTGGAGAATACGACTGTCTTTGCTTGCTTGCTTGCTGAGTAACTTGTTGTACTAAGGCAAACTTAAAGAATATGTAAAAAAAAAAGGGGAAAGTCTTACTTTAATAAAAAGAAATGATGATGGTCAATATTTGCACGGAAGAAAATCAAATGCTTTTTACTCAGATTACTTTTTCCCTCACAGGTTGGAAAAATGTGTGTGTGTTTAGGCTGCAGTTCCATAATTTGTAGATGTTTTGTGGCGGATGCTCGAATCTTAATGGGACTGAAAGAGTTACAGTGTACAAGTTCACAATTCTTTACATCAACCAGGAAATGTTGGTCGGGGGGTGGGGGGGGTTTAGAAAGGGTAAGTGTTATGATCGGACCACAGACCACTGTTTCCTTGTTCCGTTTGTCAATCATAGTGCAAACTCTTGAAGTTGAACCGTTTTCTGTCTGTGAAGGCTGTCATCTGCAGAGAAAGTGAAAGAGGGGTGTTGTTTAATGCGGTGGCTCACATTCATATCAAAACCTTCTTAGTCCATCTGAATCAAAAGTGAATCTGATCATTACCAAAATAATAAGACTGACTCTGTGACTGGTTAATATGATTTCATCTAATATAAATAAACGCTGTAAATGCAAAACTCACCTGACTCGGATCCCTTGTGAAATACCTCTTCTCGATTACCTGTTGAGAGTAACAGAAATCAATGGTACCATCATACGTACACAAAAATAAATTAAAGACTGTATACATCATGGACAATGTGCCTTCATTTCATCCAAATGTACAAAAATGCAATCAGAAAATCTCATACTGGCAGCGCCATAATAAGCTGATGACATCTTTGGTAACAGAGTCTATTAGTGATATGGATATGAAGGTCTCATCCAACTCAATGATGAGCCGTCAGTTTGATTTTGACAGTTTAAATCATGCGTTATATCTCCTCTCGTTTCTCTTACGAACAATTCCCAAACAGAACTTCATGGATACCTCTGTCACAACCGGACTTCACTCTGAGCAGATGGGGCGGGATGTATGACTGTACTATACTGAAAGCAGCTCGCCCCCTGGTGGCTGCTGGCAGTATAGGCTCTTTTGGCTTGAGTTTTGGGGAGCTGACATGGCGTCCATCAGTATTATAAGTGTCTTTGCACTAAAAACATGAACTATTTATGCTGCCAACTTGATTTCTGTTTTAGTTCAATGTCATACAAAAATTAATCACAAGGTACATAAAATAAAACAGGAAAATTCAATCATTTTCTTACAAAGATTAGGTCATAAAAAAGTTAGTTGTTCAGTTATTTACTATAACTGAGTGTGCCTGGCACAGTCAAATAAGTCAATTTGGAATGAGACTATATGCCATTCCTCCTGACAATCAATGATATCACTTCCCACTGGTACAGGAGGAGTCTGAATGACATACGTCTTATTGCTCTACTCAACCGATCCCCATCAGAGAAAGGAAAGTAGAAAAATATGAATAGAAATCACCCTCCTCACCATGACACTATATTGTACTGACATTCTATCTCTGATTCTATGTGGCATTACAGAACTCAGTTTCTCACCTTGTCAAAGAATCTACTAAGCTTCACTGCATTTGATGTGCCGGCTGCGAGGTACCTCGGGTTGGTGCAGTCCTGGGAAAACAGAACAGATCATCAGCTGCAAACCTCAAAGATTAAAGGTGTATCCTATTTTTCTTACGTGGAAGCTGAAACCCTTTATGTTTAGAATATATATGGGATTAGAGCATCTTTCAAATTATTCTGTCAGTGTAAGTTCGTGACATTGCTGTCATCTTTTCTTCTTTTTTACTGCCACCAGGTGTCCCCGTATTGAGGTACCAATACTACGAAAAGGGCCTTTAAAGCATCGTTTGGACTAAGAGAACTGAGTGGGCAGCAGAACATTTCTGTAGGACAGACTTGTGTTTGGAGTTCAGCCAATCAGCAGAAGTCATACAGAACAGGGCTAATGGTCAGAACCTTTTGGATTGATAAAGTTGACGCACCAGATTGATCTCCTCTGCGTTGAAGTCTTCAGACAAGAACGCCGTTCGGGTCAGGACTTCATTGCGTTTGTTCTCTGGGATCTGGTCAAACTTGGTGCCAATCAACAACAGAGGCACTGGGTTCTCTGCAAACTGCTCTCGGTCATAGTCACTGCAGGAGGAGAAAAGAATATGATTGGCAACTGAGTAGCAAACAACTTCAGTCACAATTCAGTATGTGGCATTTTGAAAAGTGTGTGTAAGTCTTCATGCTGTGAAAAGAACACCAAGACGACACACGTGTACTTACCCGTTTGAGACGATGACTCCTGTTGGAGAGGAATCCTTGTTCAAAGCCTCCAGCGACCAGCGGTAGAGATTCTGAGAGGATTTCTTATTTGTCAAATCGTGTACCAATATAATTCCTGAAAAATGAAGAAATGACAGAACATGACAAACTAATAACAAACCAAATGGTTACAAATTTCTGTAAGTGATTGTATAGAATCAACTCTACCATTAACTGAATTGTAAAAGACGGCTCTGGTGCTTTTGATGCTGCTGGCACTGCCAACTGATCCTCCAACATCCCACAGTTCAATGTAGTAGGTTTTCTCCTCTGGCGTTCCCTCTTTATAGTCTTGAACCTGTAGTTGAAAAGTGTTTTTGACCCTTCAGTTATCATATCTAGGGCTGAGAATGAAGAACTGGCTCTAGTTGAGAACAGATTCCAGATTGCCAGATTTTGCCTTGCGACATTGCAAACCACATGTCAAACTTATGCGTCGATGCTGCTCGAAACTTGCAACAGGAAGGAGTCATGCCAAAGTGTGACTTCCTTTCACAAAGATAGATGACAACAGTGTTGTTGTAATGTAAAATGATCATTTCAAATCAGGCAGGACCACCAGACTGATCTACTTACTTATGTGACCAAATCTACATAGCTGCAATTTGTTTTTGTTTACTTTGCTGATATAAGCTTCATGAATACCATCTGCAGCTACTCAGGAATAAATACAGGATGAAAGCTGTTTGTGTACGTTTGATGTCCTTGAGCTTTAGGATTGCAGGGAGGTGACTATTGAGAATCTTCTGTAAAGTACTTGATGTGATGTCTCCAACAACAGCGTCTTTTCTGTTGTCAAAGCCGAGTCGAGAAAGCTTCTATCAAGGCATGTAGTGTAAGTTTAAGAGAGTGACAAGACATGGCTCGGTAACCACCTCCGGGGGGTTCGACCAGGGACATAAACTTAGGCCAGCAGTGCTTCCAGGTCTGCTGGGCAGCCTATCTAGAGATTCTTTAAAAGGCTAGCAGCATCATTTCATATTTCATCTCAATTATTGCTTGTAACACATTCAATCTGCTTACCCGTACATCCACAGAGCAGCCAACAGTCCACGATGGGTTTCCTAAAACCTGGTTCTGACACAACAGGTGGACTAATGAAGACTTCCCCACGCCTGTAAAAGACGAAAGAGGTAGATGAACACTGATGATTTCATGGCCTGTGATTTTACTATTGTTACAAGACGTGGTTCACTTTCATATTGATGGACAGATCCGTGTACATATATGCTTCATCTCGTGCAAGGATCTCCCTAAGACCCCACCCAATGTCTTTAACGAGCTGCTGGGTGTCATTCCGCAATTCAGAAGTCGTATCTGTCAAATACTGGAGTTAATTCGCACCTGTGCAGCAGATTCCTACACGCCAATTAACCACTTAACGTTGAGTGAATTATATCATCTGCAGCTATAGAATTTACTCAAAGACAGGGACGTTATGTTTCAGGTAAGTTAACGTTATGTAGTTTTACAGTCACTCGAACAGACTTTAGATAAGCCCCATATATAAAGACAGGGGGCTATACACCGTTGCCCAGAACAAACAAATATCCTTTAAAGTAAAGAGATAAGTTTGATTCATGACTGATTTGCGAAATGTTGTAAACTGACCGGAATCTCCCAAAACCAATACTTTCACCCTGTCGAGAGAAGCCATGATTGCTGACAGCAGCTTCCAGGAAGAAAACAACGAAAACCCCGCCCATAAAACGCAGTTCTTTAATCTGATTGGTTCAATACATTGTCGTAGATAGAGAGCGAAACCATGTTTATTCGTAGGCTTTAACGTCAGTCAACTATCTTACCTTCTACTGGTTATGTTTGTAATTCTTATATCAGCCAATCGGGAAGAAAAAACTTGGAGGTTGGAATTTCGTTTTTCCTTCCTGGGGGTGCCTGTCTTCTCACTAGATATTGCGTAGTATTAATGTAATATTTTGTGTGTATATTTGAGAGATACATATTATGAATTTTGTCCTGGGAATATAGTTTCTGGTTTTATCAGAGAATGGTGACTTGTCATTATCACAAATAGATACAGGCGTTTGGTACATCAGTAGCTTAGGTGGTCCAATTGAGTACATGTTTTTGCAAAGTAACAGTACTTTTACTTCAGTCTTTAGCAATTCTACTCCCTACACATGTGAATCGCCATATATACACCTCTTCAGACTGCATTCAAAAAACACTATAAATATTTTAAAAACTCTTAATAGCATTCTGGAATAAAGACATCGTTTTTCCTACAGCTGACGATAGCAGTAACCATAATGACTGAATCATCTTGCCTCTTTCTCATCTTTGTTGAAAGTTGCACATGCGCAGTACCGGCTATGGACGGCTATAGATGCACGGACGGATGTGGTAGAAGCGAAAGGCATGCTAACAAACCTAGCTGCTCATATATTCGGAAGACTAACAGTTAATGCGCCATGAATTTAACTTGTCTGAATTTTTGTGTCCTCTGAAAAGACATAAGAAAGGGCCAGCTTTAGCGTATTGCTGGAACTTTAAAGAGAATCAGGTAAGGTAAACTGGTTAGCGGTTTTATTGAAAGCAGTTAGGGCTGGGAGTTCAGATAATGTCAACTGTTGTGTTAGCAACCCTCCAGAAAACTAAGTTGAATATAACTTAACGTGAGTGTTGAAGATACATGGATGATAGAAAGTCCCTAAGCAGTCACGTTATTTTCACGAATGACTTAGTCTCGCCCGACTTGTAGCGTATTCCCCCCATTGTCTTTTTTTTTTAGCTAACTTAGCTCACATTGTCACTTTCATGGCTGGCAGTGGACCTAGGACTGGCAGTAACAGTTATCAGCTAACATATGATGCTAGGGTTAAAAATATTCTCTACTTTCAATCAAAGACTTAAATGTAACTCCGGAAATGTCATCTAAAGGGGATGATATACATATGGCATCATCTTTAGCTAACATTTTCCTGTGTTTGTTTATATTTTTACTTATTTCCCCTTGTATATATCACGTAACCACTGTCATAAGCTTTGAGTTATATAGATTGCAGCACTTAACCAGCATTACTGAGCCACAAAGGTTTCATCACTGATCAAAGAAACCCTGTTCCCCTATTGTCTCTGCCTGTTCTCTTAGACCTGTAAACAAGAAGACAACCTTGGTACCAGTTCAACCAAGTCACTCCAGAACAGAAGATGATAGAACCAGAGCTGCTGACCGAGGTCCCTGCTGCACTTAAGCGGCTCGCCAAGCAGGTCGTAAGGGGGTTCTATGGAGTGGAGCACGCCTTGGCCCTGGATGTGCTGATCCGCAACCCTTGTGTTCGTGAGGAAGACATGCTGGAGCTGCTTAAGTTTGACCGTAAACAGTTGCGCTCAGTGCTCAACACTCTCAAAGCCGACAAGTTTGTCAAATGCCGCATGAGAGTGGAGACAGCCCCTGATGGCAAAACAACACGACACAACTACTATTTCATCAATTACAGGTTATTGATGGCATTTCTTTTTGCTGTCTAGCGTGTATTATCAGTGCCACTGATTGACAAGGTATCCTAAACCTCCCACCTGGCAATAGGATAGATTTAATGTAGCTGTTTTTCAATTGGGAATAGAGGTGGCTGACACCAGGTATCCACACTCCAAGCATTGACATTATTAATATAGCCTGCATATCAGCAACATTTTGATGTACAAAGCCCACAAAAAAAAAATTGTCAACCAAATCAAAGACCATTTGTCCTCCCATGTCAATATGTTGTGGTTAACATTTGTAAATCTCGTTTTGTAGGGTACTGGTCAACGTGGTCAAGTATAAATTGGATCACATGCGACGGCGTATTGAGACAGATGAGCGCGACTCAACCAACCGTGCCTCTTTCCGTTGCCCCTGCTGCTTCTCCACCTTCACTGACCTTGAGGCCAACCAGCTCTTTGACCTCATGACAGGTAAACTATTCTGACATTTCTGGTAATTTCTTGTTGATAATTATGGTATTTTACTTATCCACCAATTTGACATTCTGGACCAATACCAATATTTAAAGTCAAAATTTTGCCCATAGCAATGCCTATTGTTTATTTGTTTATATTGTTATTTGTTCCTCCTTGTACCAGGGAAATAAATAAATCTTTATTGTAAAAAACTGGCACAATGCATGGCTCCGGAGTGGCCGTGTAATAAATGGGAAGTTATTGGTTTGATCACAGGCTCTTCTAGTGACTGTCACAATTGTCCTTGAGCGAGACACTGGTCCCCTAAGTGCTCCTGATCAGCTGGTTGTTACCTTGTATCACAGCCTCCACCCTCAGTGTAAGAATGTGAGTGTGGATGGGTTATTGAGCGGCTTGGAAAGCACTTAGGATAAATTTGTTTTCAATTTTAGCCTCTTGCAAAGTCGTATTTGCAGATAGGCTGATGACAGTCAGCCATGGTATGAATGTGATTTAGGTTTTTCCAGGGTTTTAAGTGGTGACACATTTTGGCCACTCAAGGGTTCAGAAGAAGCATCGCACCCCAAAAATACTGAGTAAAAGTTGTCTCTTGACTACCATTATGCCAAGCCAATAGCACCATGATAAAAATGGAACATTTTAAAGAGAAAGATGGACAACAAATTAATTCAAGAGGAATTAATTACTGTTACGCTGCAGGCTCAGGAGGTAGAGCTTATGGTCTACCTCCTTGTGGTTTCTTGCAAGACACTGAACTGTTCATGATGTCTTTGCCACCAGCCTGGTAATGGCTATGCCCCCTCCCCATTGAAACTCCAATATTTAGATTATCTTGGAAGATAAATCCTGAGTCAAATTCACAGTGCGGTTGCGATGAGTCAAAGACCATCAACATGTTGTTTTCAGTTTGCATTATTACGACTGCAGACTACTGATATTACGTGATTTGTAATAAACTTTATATTGGCCATTCAGGATAAAGTCTATAAAGTTACCTAATTTCCCTTGAAAAACAAGAACAGTTTTATTAAAACAAGGTATATGATAAATCATTTGAAATGTGTGTCATGATTGATTCAGGCAGGGGGGAATTACAGCTCTGTTAGTTGTCAAAAGTAGACATATTGCTACCAGTTGGTTTACTTGTACACCGATTAAAAATAATGACATGATTAATATAATTGCTAGCAGTTATATGCTCTGTCATTAGTGTCAGTATACCACTAGATGGCAGTATGTGCTTAGTTTACCATCAGTGGAACTGGGTCCTCACATATTTTCACTAACAGGTTGATTTAGTCCCTTATTAGAACAGAATTAGAGATCAGGTCTTCAGCCTGCATGCTTGGATGTCGTCCCAGTTTTCTTCAGTCTATATAGTATTATCTTATTTTTTAAAGTTGTATTCACGAGGAATTTGACACAGTTTTTTCTTTCTTGTTTTAGGGGGTTGAAAAAACATTTATTTTTTACTTCAGTCAGTAAGAAAATATCTAAGCACCGTGAGGGGTCCAGTGTAAACCCAGTGCAGTGTAATTCTACTATAAATTAACATTCCAGCTAGAGGTGGGTGATATATATTTATGAATATTTCACAATATTTTGTGATTGATAGATAGATAGATAGATAGATAGATAGATAGAATAGAATTATTTCCCTACCTTATTTTTATTTTAGGACTTCCAAACAGGTTACAATCTTTTCCCCCTCAATTCTCATCAAAATCCAAGAAAAAATGTGGTGGCTTCATCATCACAACAGAGACTTAGGATGTCTCTCAGCCTGCCAAGAAATATTCTGACCAAGCTTGAGGGCTTCCGGGCTGAGGGCCTGAGTTAACAAAAAGGACAAGAGTGAAGATTATGGAAATGCACTGGCCGTTTTGAGATCCTTAGACATGAAGCAATGCTGGCGGGTTGATTGATTGACAACTATGAAAAAATATAAGATCCATATGTGTTCTTTAAATACTTTCTATCATCCAAGCAGCCCCTGTCTTCATTGTTACAATCACCCTGCTTGCCTCTCACTCGCCCCATCTGTGCCCTAATTCTTTCTCTCTCTGTCTTTCTGACACTGATTTTCACTTTGCCTAAATAGGAGTTGGCAGCTGCCCACAACATTGCTTGTAAATGGACATCACATCACTCACTTATCATTAGGACTCATCCATTATTGTGTGTTTGTGAATGTGTCTGACATGTTGGTAACAGAAGCAACCAGAACTTCTTAGTCATCTCCAGCAGAGTGTGGGTGGGACTATGCAGATTTATTAGTTTTGGCAATAGAACACACAAGCTGAATACTCATTGAAATAATTAATTACATGACATAAACAAGGCTCAACCTCACTAGTCACTTGAATTGAATCAACCAGGTCCAGTGAAATCTAAATTGAATCATTGACAGCTTCCCAGAACTTCAGGAAGATGCACTCTTCATTTTTGAGGTTTGTTTTCAAGGCATGAGAGGAATACGTTGAAATGGTACATTACATTCAGAACTAGAACATGTTTAGAAGTTGTAATCTTATGAGGTTTGGCATCAGTCTCGTTTCTTCTTCCAATAGATTTTCTAGTTTATTTTTAGCAGTTAATGCTCCATCTGTTAATGCAGGTAGCATTATCTGCAGTATGATGTTAAGAAGCTGATTTTTAATGTAAATGTTAACAAATATTACTTGTGAACAAATATTAATGATCATCATGATGTGGAAAAGTTTAACGGGTAAATCATTTTAATTAATTAATTTTTAAAAAAAAGTCGCCTAGATTCATCTGTATGTTGATGGTATAATTTTCAAGTAAAAGTAAGTTGCATGCAGTGTTTTAATACATAATATATATTTCAACCTCCATTTCTTTTAATGGAAAACTTTAAATAAACCTATTTAGCCTTGTCAGCATGGTGCTTCACTCTGTCAACATCTGCTTATCTAAAGGTTAACTACTGATCAATCAGCTCTGTTGCTAGGATACGCAGAGAGGTCATATGATACACAGGAATTTAAAATGTACCAGCCAGATCTTTCTTCCTTTCACTGGATGCTCATTATTATTATGATTATGGTTATTATGATTATTATTATGATTATTATTATGATTATTATTATTTATTATTTATTTATTTATTTATTTATTATTATTATTATTATTATTATTATTATTATTATTATTATTATATTATTGATGCCATTTGTTTGTTAGCTGGATTACACAAACATCTACCAGGTTTGGTCCTACATCTCCATAACAATCTCCTGAAAAGAGTTAATTTAAGAATGAATGCTTAAATATATAGTGTTGTGGTTGTACTGCAAAACTGGGCATTGCATAAAAATGCCTGCATAGAATATAAACCTCAGAAAACTCGCATTTTCTGGGAGCATGTCTGGTTCTTACTAGTTTGCAGCAGAAATGTGAGAATATGGGAATATCACATTGTCAGAAATGAGTCACAAAAACTTGCTAAAAATGTAGAAGGAAAATAATGCCACACTGAATAAATATATTTGTTAGGAAAAAGTACACATTCTTCTCTTCCTAGTATTGCTTAGGAACTGTCAGTCTTCCTGGCCTTTATCATCATCTTGCCAGGTCCTGTGCATTGGTTTCATGTTTCAACATACCTCACTTGGTATCCAATCTTGCAGTGAAGGCAGTAACCCTGCACCCCGACAGATTAGCAAAAAGAACTTGCACCTCACATACTTGTCGTCTGTAAACTGGCCCCTCTGCAAAGCCAGCAAAACTAAGTGTGAACTCAGGGGTGGAACATATCATTGCTGGTTCAGCTCATTTCAGCCTTTTTTCTTTCTTTCTGTGCACAAAAAAAAAAAAATTCATAATTTCCTCTTTGATTATTTGTGACAAGTTTTAAGTGTTCAAATCTTCTCATCCCTAAGTGTTATGGTGGAGTCCAACTCAAATCATTACAACAGGAGACTAAGGGAAAGTACTCGTATTTACATTCTTTCATTCAGGATACAGTAACACACAACCACACACACACACAATGTAGACATGGGGTCTGTGCTAATGCTGGAACAGTTCCTATTATTGACACTGAAATCAGCAAGTGAAGCAGATGGCCAAACGTGCCCTTCTCTTACTGGTAGGAGGCAAAGTGTGTGTGTGTACACAATGTCCCCAAACCCTCAGAAATACAGTTCATTATTTGTGAACGGGTAAAGATAATCACAGTAGTCGTACTACGAGTTCTGTTGTGTACACACAGCTGTTTGTTGTCTTGAGTCAAAGCAGTAAAGTTGGATCTACTACTACTGTACTCATTTTAATGGATTCTATGATGAGTACTACTGTACATGTTTTTCACTTGGTGCCATCGAAGATATGCTTTCACTGAAGAACAGATGTTTGGTACTTTGTCCACGTCTGACTGCACAATGCCTAAAATACAGACAAAATCAGAGCAAGCAGTGGGTTTCTAAATTAATTCCTGCCTCTGCAAGACAAAAAGGCAGTGCCTTGTTGACTCTACAGTTAGCTGAGCTTCTCCTCTCATTTGGCTTCAAATAGATGTGCCTCTATACCCTCAGGTACATTTCGCTGCACCTTCTGTGAGACGGAGGTAGAAGAGGATCAGTCTGTGTGTCCTGATGCCAGGACACCGGTGGCACGATTCAATGAGCAGATCGAACCAATCTATGCGCTGCTACGTGAGACCGAAGATGTCAACTTGTCCCATGACCTGCTGGAGCCTGAGCCCTCTGAGATCCCCGCCCTCAAACAAAGGTCAGCTTCGTCTGTGCCTCACGGAAATACACTTTTCCCACGCAGAGAGCAAAACATCCAATCAGAATCGTCAATAGTCACATCTTGGGGAAGTTACAGGTTATTTTATTAAGCCACAGAAAGGATCCAGACTTGAAACAGATGCAGGGATACATCTGTGTACAAATATGCTATAGCTATTCACCAGCAGAGGTACATTATTGGTCTTGTGTATGAGGATTCAGCCAAGACATATATCTTTGCTTGCAATACAGGTTAAGGCCAGTCCAAAGTAGTAGATAGGCAAACAAAGCAGAAAGATCTTTGCAAAATCAGGTGAACAGCCTCCATGCGATTTCAGCTGATAAAAGCATCTCATGCTTACTTTTTTACTAACGTTTGAATCTTTCCTCCAGCCGTGAACGAGCGGCAGCATCTGCAGGAAACGCTGGTGGTCAGCACAGGGAGGCCTGGTCTAACAAATCATCATACGCTGACCTGTACACCCAGAACGTGGTTATCAGCATGGACGAGCAGGCTGACCAGCAGAAGCAGGCCAATGATGGCAAGGCACCTAAGGAGAGGCCTGTCTGGTTGACCCAGAGCACGGTGCAGGGTGCTTACAGTGAGCCTGACGTACTCAAAGACAGTAAGTGATGTTTTCTTTTTGTTTGTCCAGTCACTTCGAAGAATTTATTGCCAATTATTTCCCCTATTGTTCTCGCTGCAGAGGTTCTTGGTGTAGAAATCTTAGAAATCTACATACATGGTTTTAGTCCCACAGCTTCATGGAGGAGAGTTAAATGTTGTTAGCTGGGGTATAAAGAATTTATCTCATTGTCTCACCACCATACTATTGTGCTTCTGGTCTGGAAGCCTGTTTACAAACCTTTTGACTGCTCTTCTCTGACCTTAAATTTCAATTTCTGCTCTCTTTGTAGTCGAAACAGGCCGTCCCGGGTCAACTCAGGTTATCTCTCTCTGTCAGTCCGTCACTAAGCTATCTTATGCTGACATTGTTTTCCACTCAAGGGCATCCAGCAATCAGGCCTGGCCAGACTCCTATTGAAGCTTAATTGCTTGATTGAAATAATCAGAGGTTTGATTAGCGGATGACTGAGCAAGGATTGCTCATTAGTAAAATCCATTCTTGTGTAAATTGCAAGAATTATGCCTCCCATGTTCCTGTCTCTGAGGTGCGTCTGCATCTGTCTCTCATAATCCCGTCGTCTTTGGAGCCTGGAAACACAGACGGCATGAACACTGAACAGAAAAATAAATGTAACACTTTTATTTTTGCAGCCATTTTCAGTGTGTTAAAGTAATACCTCGCGTATTTGTTGTATGTGCTCAAAGATCTTATTTTTTTTTAAAGTTTACCCACATGCGTGTTTATATAACTGTTAGTGAGCATTTACCTACTTTAGCAATAGATAATCCATCTCTTGTACAGGTGCAAAATATCAAGAAGCTGATTAAAAGTCATGATCACTAAACAGGTGTTTTCTAATAATGGGGTCAGCATGGAGAGGGCAGTTGACCCCTCGTTAAGTCCCGCCCCCCCTTGGTTGAAATGGTTCAGAACATCCAAAAGCCGAAGTTCCACAGGAAATTGAGCTTTCTGATTTCAAAGACGTCTCTTGTTTCCACAGGTGGAGACAGTGTACCCGGAGTTCAGGATGGAACAACTCCCCATGGAACTGCTCAGGCAGATGAAAATGAAGAAGTGATGAGGGCCCTGCTCATTCACGAGAAGCGAGGTGCGGCAGGAGCGGGTGGAGGTGTTGCCGCAGCAAGTTCTGCAGCCAGGGGGCTTACATCCGTCACAGCTAACGCCAGCGACTCGGACAGCGACACCAGTGAATCGGATGAAGAAACTCCCTCAGCTCCTCCCACTCACACAGCTTCTCAGTATCGGGGCGCGGAGGAGGAAGAGGACGACGATGAGGAGTTTGAGGAGGTTGGAGATGAGCAAATGGTTATGGTGGGGGGCCGGTCGTTCTCATACAGAGAAGTGAGCCAGAGGCCAGAACTGGTTGAGCAGATGTCTGCCCAGGAAAAGGACGCCTACATCGAAATGAGTCAAAACCTCTTCCAGGACATGTTCTTTTGAATACACACACACACACACACACACAGATACCAACAATTAAACATTATACTGCAACAATTTGATGGATCAGCATTCAGCTCCTGAATGTATACGTCTCCTGTCTTACCCTGTCATTGGCAATCACTCAAGCAACGTTTGTTGATACACTCGTCAGGAACTTCACGATCAGTATTCCAGTCAGCTTCACGCTCTTTCATCATCAGAACCAAGCGCATGCTCTGACAGTGTTGAGTAAGAGATCAACCTTTCAGTATTCTGTCTCAAGTATTTTCCAGAGTCAACAAGCAAGAAGGGAGCTAGCTAGCTTCAATATATGCTGAGTGCCAATTTGTTTGTCCTCAGTGTGTCATGTTTTGTCTTCAGCTGTAAGTTTCACCGGCTGTCTGCACCAGTCTCGTCTCATCCATCAGCCATCCATGTCAAATGTCTGACCAATCAGGTTTGTTTCAATTTTGATAAATACAGCTGTTTTGCTGAAAGGCGTATTTTGTTTTCCTTCGGACTTCAGCATATAACTACATACACATGAACACATGCAGCGTGACACCAGAGAAGGCTGCTGCTGATTTTCTTCTTTAATTACTGTGAGTGTCAAAGTGTTACACTAAATATGTTCTGTTACTTCCTGATCTAGGGTCACAGACCGGTTTGAGAAAACATTGAATCCAGAAAATCTGTTGGTAATGTGTTGTTGTTACCAGTAAAACCCTCTGAGTAATGTATAATAAAAGATACTGCAGTATATGCATGGAAGTTTAATAATCTGTGTACAGAGATTATGAATTACATCGTTGTGTACTAGCCATTCAGATTGTGAAACATAAGGAGCACTGTCACATTTTATTTCTCAGTGAACAACAAATTAATTGAACGCTTGTAAATGATTTACGATCGACCGTCCTTATATTGTCTGGATGACTTCATCCTACGACTTCATCTCACTGATAGCAGTCATCAGTTATTGTTGACTAAAAGGTTGAATAACCACAAGAAGGGCTTTCATGTTCGAAAGTTGCGATGCTACAAATTATGTTCTGCACGCCATTCTTCATTGGGGTCAAACATGTAAACGAACTAGCATTCATTTTATTTAATTAGTGGGATCTTTATTCTAAACATTGTTTTTAATATGTTTGAGTGGTTAAGATGAGAACCCCACTGTTTGACTTGCCTCACAGTAAGAATTTCTCACAGTAGCTAAGTGATTAACGGAGTCGGCTCATATGACAGAATGTCAAGCTCTGGTTTTTTAATTAGCCTGATAAGGTTGAGGAGTTTTTGATTCTGCGAATTCTAGCCAGCACAATTTGGATGAAACCATAGACTGTATATTATATCGGGACGACACATCGCTTGGAATCTGTGCTGAGGTGATTGTGACATGGAGTGGTGCTGTCAAGAGCCAGGCCGGCTCGTTCTGGAGTGATAAGGTTTGCAGAACGACTCACTATTATGAAGAGAAAATGCCAGTATATTGGCTAAGGAATGCTACTTGAAGGATGAAGCTATCACACAATGGGGCCTCTCTGACTTCAAGGACTTATCATGAGGCCAACTACCAAGAGAAAACTCAGACTCTTCGCTCATTAATACCGAGGCACAATGCTTTGCAAAGACTTTCAAATGGAGCCTACACATTCCAATTTACAATGAGCAAGATGAACTAGCTAACCGATTAAACTGTCAGCTGTTGCTGTTTTTCCAATTTTCACCTGTAAAACCTCGTTGTCATTAGAGCTTTGGAATTACTCATAACATTAATGTTGCTGTTTGCCGGTCGTAACAGAGGATGCTGCATCTCCATCACCTCTTTCAGGTTTGTAAGCCCGGAGAAGAGTTCAGGAAGTTCACTTCATTCCGTTTCATGATCCTCTGTCCTCAGCAGGACATTTCCTGTCTTGTCAGGTCACTTCCTAATGAAGCATTCCCTCCAGGACAAACACAGAACAGTTTCTCCTGCAGATGTTTTCCAGCGACAAATTAGCATGTCATGTGGCTTTCCAAAAATAATGTCTGCTTTGATGTAACCACGGTAAGCCAGTGCGCCGGGTGACCTACTGATGATTTGGGCAATTTCACCTCAAAGCCAACGTCTGAATACTGATGTGGTCCTCTCATTTGCAGACACCTGGCCTTTGAAATAGAGTGTTTCACACATGGCAGCTCCGTTGTCCCTGGTTGTGCTTTATAGTTGAGCAATGTTTACTGGGGTAAAAACAATATTGGTTGTAACCATTTGAAATGAGCCTTTAAAGCTCTAAAATGTCAGATTTTTTTTTATTTATGACAGGTTACGACTTAAATATCAATAAAAGCTAAAAAAGGTAAATTTGTAAATGTCATGTAAATTGTCAAATATTATATTATACTGTGTTAGGCAAACGACTTTTACGATACAGAGGCAGCAATAAGAAAAGTAAAGTTTTTCCTGTGGGTGGCGCCAGAGAAAGGCCATGACATCAAGCCAAAAGCCTCAAAGATGAGCAGCCTGTATCTTATGTGCATCATCCACTGTTCATCTAGACAAACCTCATGAAAGATCGCCCTGGTGATAGGTACACCGTATCATTTGCAATTATTTAAAAAAAAAAAAAAGAAAGATCTGCTGTGCATATTAGATCCAGGTGAAAATGTCAAGCTCTGCAGCGGAGCCTGGTGAGGTCTGACGCCTCCCGGGTAGCCCTACAAGATCATACATTTCTTTTAATTTAGAAGGGGAACACCTGTAGGGCACAGCCTCAAAGGTCAGGATGAAAAAAGGACCTGGCCTCATTAAAACAACCCCCACCCTTCAGGACAGCGCAATTAAAAAACTAATCCCACGCTGTGCCATTGATCTGCCAAGGCAGGCCTGAGAGTGTGGAGATGTGTGGGGAGGTTGCAGGGAGGGTGAAAAAAAAATCAGCTGGGAATCAGAAAGCTGTAAAAAACACTTTGAAGATGCAATGAGCGGTATTAGGAGGTGATAATGGATTGTTATCGTTTTGAGAGAAAGAGAATAATCGAACATCGAGTGGGAATTAACGTCGACGTCCAAGAAGCGTTCAGAGCTTCACTGGGACTTTTTGTGTGCATGCATTGTGAGTGCATGAGAGCATGTGTGGGTGGGGACTCACAAAGGCAGGTCGTAATGACTAATGCTTCGCCTGAGAAGATTACATAAGGATTGATTGATTGGAGGTGTCTCTGTCATTCTATAGCCAATAAAGCCAGAAGATTAACTTAATGTTGGACCCTGTTTGTCCATCTTTCACTCAGCTTTTGATTCGCTTACATGAACATCCTTGAAATCTGAGTGCTCTCGAAGACCATTTAATCCGTCAATCAGCAGTCCGAGTCCCCTCCAGACTCTCTGTCTTGCATTTTACCGCACATGAGATGATGAATAACACTTATAACATGTCTTATTCAGTCTTTCAAGAGTAAGCCCGGTCGCCTCTCGATGGCTGAAATGAAATTATTTGTTTGCTGAAGAGAAAATCACGCAAGGTCGAACATCTGTGGAAACCTTCCAGATGCAGCATGCAACAAACTGCCTGCTGCACAACTTGCAGCAGAGTAAAATATTTGTATTGTGTCATACATCAAACCTGGAGCCTGCATCAAGAAGCCAGTTCAACATATCCAGGACATCTTTAAGTGATCCGGCTTGACGAAACCCAACAACCTATCGTGACCCTTCTCTGGGAGACGGTAGCTGCTACCTAACAACAGAGTTCACAATCATAATGTTCTTTCACGGCTGCTGTTTGCCAACAATTCACCTTATCAGCTTTAAAGCTAATCACATGTCAATAACTTCTATCAGCTGCCCCAAGAGGTTATAGAGGTTCACAGAATCTTTGTGGTGATGCAATATTGAGCAATGTGCTATTTTTTCGTACTGAAATACTGAGGGTATTTTCACTTATTTACCAACTGAGTGGCTTCCATTAGCATAAATCTTTACTGAATATGTAACAAACATTCCAAATTGAAAGCAGCTAACACTTGGCCTTGCTGAGTGCCAAGCTTTCAGTGGGATAAAGTATAAAACACAGAATAAATGTAGGATTCTCTGCAAGAACAACACACGATCGGGAGACACAGAACACACAGTCGTGCACATATATTAAAGTATTTAACAGGCGTGTGTGTGTGTGTGTGTGTGTGTGTGTGTGTGTCTGGACCCAATGCACTGATGACGATGAAGAGAATAATCAATTAACTCTAATGAAAGAATACGTCACTTACGCTACTCTGCCATAAAGTGTCACTGCTCTGCCTCAAGCTGTCACGGTTTGGGTTTTTTTTATTCATGTATTCATCTGTTTTGTACAAATACTAATTCTGTCGTCCTTTCAGACCATCGCACTCTCACTTCTCCCTGCACCTGATTCTGCTCTGCCCAGCTGCTCACCTGTTCCCTGGTCAGCTCACCTTCGTCTGCACCGGTCCGTTTCCTCCAGTTCACTGTCTGATTGTTTTATTTGTCATGTGTAGAACTCGCTAGTATATTAAAACTGTTTGATTTAAGTTTGGACCTTGCTCAGTTACTCAGTTTGCCTGGAATACTTGTGTTCCGTAAGATCCTGTTGCCTGCAGACTCGTCTCCTGAGTCTGGTTCCCTGCTGCCTCGAGCGTTAACACAGATACTCCTGAGAGTTGATCTGAATGGACTATTGACACAAAGACCAATGGCGTGACCTTCCCAGACCTTTTCTCCATGTGGAACAGAGACCAACGCTCAACACGGCTGATTAGCTTCTGACTGCTTTCCGTTCAAGCTTTATTGTTCTCTTCATTGCAAATAATTTCTTTAAAATTAAAAGCCAATATTGTGAACATTTGAGTCCTCTGTCAAGGCTCAGAGTTTGATGTGATATTGAAGTATAATTCTGGTATTTTTGAGCAAATAACTGTAATCGCTGCAGTATTGAACAAGAAGAATAAAGCGAACGGCGACACAACTGTTCGTCATATCAATTAAAAGTGCTTCTTTTGTCACTGAAAGGCTCAGATTGATACCACCACTGTTGTTTTATGTTTCACTTCCTCCACTCTGTTCTAGTGTCCCGTTCATTATGTGGATATGCTGAAGATGCTTATGTTTATTTACTTTGAGAGACATCACTGAGTCATGTTGATCTCCATCCCACCTCTGTCTCTCCCTCTCTACTCCTCACGGAGGCAAGCTTCATCTTCCAGGAATAAAAATACATTGCTCCAGACTTCACCACTGACTCACGGTGCTGAAGGACCCGCCGTCAGAAGTGAGACAAAGTAACAGATATAGAAGATCTTTATTTAAGTTTTCTGTTTCTTGCTGTCCACTTCACTGCCTGTGGGCATGTACAGTATCTCCTGAAGACAGAGAGGACTTCAGGGCTGACTTGAAACTGTATGTTTGGCTTTGGCTGTTGTTTATTGTTGTTGGAGTGAGTTGTGTTCACTTGGAATTGTGACTTCTCGTCTATCGGAGTAGATTTTTGTTGCATTTTACAGATGTAAAAATCTGTATTTGTATTTGTAAAGATCTAAGTTGCTCCCAGTAATCAGCTGTGTGGAATATCTTGCTCAATGAAGTCAATGAATAATCATTCCTCATCTCGTGTTTCCTCTCATGAATATAAATGCTAAGAATAGTTGAATAAATGATGGTACACAGTATTGATCTGTGATCGTATTGATCGGTGCTTCTTCCCAGCGATTGGCGATCGACCCCACAAATCCAGCTCTGAACCCACTTAGCCTGCCGCAGCTCAGCACTGGAACCTGAGTGGGTTGGCCGGCTTGTGCTCCCTGCTCATAGTTGCTTTGATTGAGAAGAAATTAAGACGTATAATTAAAATCACAATAGCGGTTGGTAACCGCAGCCGACATCATGCTGCGTTTGACATTACACAAGTTCTTACAAACCATGTTGGTCTTACCAATCTACAGCCTCGGCCTGCACCTCTGTTCTAGCTCGGCTGCTAACCTGGACTGGAAATTAACTGATGACATTAGTTGACAACATTAATGATGGCTGCATTCAATGGAGGAGAGCCAGACCCAGCTGCTTGGAGCAATACATGAAATGGAGCCATGGTTATTGTCAATGTGTTCACCTGCACTTGTGTACAGTGATGTAAGTGTGAATGAGTGGGCATTAAGAGGTGCAGGGTGTTGTAGAGCAAAAGCACAACTGAAAACAAACATGCTTGCTGTGGATGAGTTGTGAGGGCTGTATCACAAAGCAGCATTGCTGCAGCTCCTTCTTGTTCCTTTTCCCTCTTTGTCTGGTTCCATGCAGCCTCACACCTCCTCCTCCAGCCACCCCCGGGCCCGTCGGGAAAAGTCCCATGAGTCTGTGGTGTTGACGTCACCTACTCATCATGCCAACACTTGTCCAACTGAGGAACTTGTTTCTATGCCACCAAGCAAAACCCTCATCTCCAATCTCCTGGCAAAAGGACACTTCCAATCCGCCCCCCCTAGGATACAAACTATTCATTAATGTGTTACGCATTCGTCTCTATGTTGTGTTCAGATGAAACCAGTGCTGCAGACTGTGCGCCTCAGTCCATTAATTAAATGTACTAAAGCATGGTTTGATGCTCTCTTTACTCCAGTTAATGGAACAATGATTCACAAACCAAGTCAAAACATCCAGCCAGTCATCTGTGTTTGGCAAAAAGATGAGTGATGATGTGAGTCTGATTGAGGCAGGTTCTTCCTCTCAGCAGCTTAAAACTCTCTTCTTGGTGAACACTCTTTTCCCATAAGCTGGCAGTGTAATGTACACATACTGTAGCTCGACTCAAGTGTAATTAATTCCCTAACCAACGGTAACCATGGCAACATTAAAGAGGACAGCTGTCAAAGTTACATCTTGCTATCCACTATGGGAAGTACAGCCGACTTTAGATTCCTTCTCAACTTGATTAGCTAATGAGCAAGAAAAAAACATATAACCAGTGCCTGATTTTAGCATTCTGTCCAATATAGAAAGAGGAAAAGGAAATGAAACGACATTAAGGCACTTGATTTTTTTTTCTGTTTCACCTTGTCTTAATGGACCTCAGGATGCATTTTAAAGTGAACTAAGATGGCAAATGACTTCCTGTTATAGGAAAGGATTTCCTTTACAGACAGGAGGTAACTATTTCTCTACATACAGAGATCAGGGCAGGTCAGTGCTGCTTTAGGCCTGCTGCACACTGAAGGATAATTGGCCTGTTTTTGGGGTCTCGCCCCTTCTGACACTCAGGAATGTCCCTAATTCGAGGTTGTTCGAAACTGATTATCTAGCTGCTCTTGTAGTGTGAGGGGACATCGTCTTATTGTCCCCAACTAAAGTGTAGTCTCTTAAATTTGGAGTCTTTCTGAACGAGTTACCCGGGAAACATTAAGGTGAGGTGGTTAGACCGTTATGATGATGGCAGTAAGGGGGGTTAGTGTTATCTACAAAGAGACACTCGGACAGGAACCGCTCTGCAATCTGTGCAGAGAAATGTGTCTCTTCTTGCTTCAGCTGATAGTTATCACAATTAAATGCTCCTTGGACCCATCACGGCTCTCACTATCTCTTCCACTAAAGGTTTTTGTTAGCTCGGGGGTGGTGAGTAACTGCTCCGCATTTGCTTCTTATTAGACGCGAACCGTCCGCAGACTGCATTGATTCATAAAGCAATCAAAACAAGGTTTCCATCCGCTTTCAAATGAGGAATAAAAATGCTGCTTTAAAGTAGGAAAGGAAAGTGACCATTTCTTATTTGTGTCCTTTGGTCAGTAATGAATCCGGAAGATCAGGCGTCCATTTACCAGCTCATTGATATGGAAATGAACGGTCCCTGTAGGACCAGCCTCTCGCTTCCTCCACCTTTACTCAATTACCAGTGGTCCCAGGGACAGGAAGGAATTCTTAATTGGAAATTGATTAAAAAAAAAAAACTCTCTCTCTACAGCTCACTTTTATCAAACCGCCCAGCACGTATTAATTGGGTCAAAGTGACTAAAAAGATAACTGAGTGGTGTTTGTCGGTGTTAATCGACTCATTTTGAGGGGGCGCTGAGGGTGTCCATGCATGGGGGAGTTATTATGACAGTTAAAGTTGGAATGGATCTAAATGAGAACATTGTTTTTCCATTTGTTTACACTGCTTTATGAGAAAAAGATTAACAGTACACGGTGCACAACAAGCTTGATGATATTAATTAACCTTTCTGAACTTCTGCAACACGCAGCGGGTCCTCCTCTACTGGGCTCAACAGGTTTGTACAGTTTAATACCAGCAAATCTATTAATTACTTCTTTACGTGGAAAACATCCCAGGAGCTTATGAATATGATTAACTGACAAACAGGGAACGAGGTCGTTCTGACTTAAGCACCGCCCGGAAAGCATTAAAATGCAGCATACAGGTTAGGACATCAAACATTCAGAGCCCCAGCCTGTGATCCGAGTGTAAACCAAAGGTCAGCCCGGCCCACCATCAAACATTGAAAAGGCAGGGCTGGAAGCTGCCATCTCTCCCAAACTGATTAATAGATCTTTTACTACATGAATGAACGAGATGAATCTGAGGTATATTTTATGATGCTGTCGTTTCTATTATTATATTACATGGAGGGTTGAGTGGGATTGAAAGTTGGAAGATTGTTGACATCAGTGCTACATCAGTCAGATGTTGTCCCTCCACATTACACCCTGACTTCCCTGACTGCATGTATGTGCATTATGGTGTTTGTGAGGTTGTCTTGTGGCAACCATCTCCAGGTTGAAGCTGTCATAGCGTATTTTCCAGCATGCACAGGTCAACTATAGAAGTAAAGGTCGCTTGTTATCCTAATAACCTTTAAAATATCGGAACTATTCCTGATTGCAGCAGCACATCTTGATGTGAAAGAAAAACATTATGCAGACATTTCTCTGTTATTTCAGTTATTTGAAAGCCTGCTGCAGCTCACGCAGACACCAAAGGGTCCCTGTCCTTGCTCGTCGTTAGCAGACGACGTCATTTCTTTGAACTTGTTGGACGAGGATGTGTTGACTGAGAAGTGACAACAACACATGACATTTGATGGCAAGTAATTGCACAGTGACGTCCTCTTAAATGAAGCTATGAGCTACAGACGAACTGTAACCGTGAATTAGACAGCATTAATCACCACGTACGAGCGAAAACAAAGCGTATTGTCTTATACTGAACAGAAACTCTGCCTTTTTTGTCAATTCCCTGTTGCTTGAAGCGTTGTGAGCGGCGCACCGACTCTGTGAACACACAAGCACCACCTCCATCTCTGAGTATCGCTTGAACTCAAAACTGTAATGATAGAACTGCTTTTGAAGGCAGCTTAGTGTCGCGTTAAGTGGGCAGCTTTGAACATCCTGTGTGAACCCCCCCCCCCTCCCCTCCCCCCGAGGTTGAGTCCTTGTGAATTACAGAATGAGTCAGAAACATATCTAATGTGTTTGTGTTGTCATTTCTGCCGCTATATAAACACTTCCTTTGGCATTCATGCAGCGGGAGGAGGCACTAAATACACAAGAGAAACAAACCAAAGTGTTCAAGAGATAACTTCCAATCACAGGCCAAGGTTTGTACAGCCAGTGAAAGTTTCTGACCTTACTTCTCTCAGTTCTATGATGATCTCCTGGCTCTAAAACAAGCATTTCCTCAGCCATGGAGCTTCTTCTAGTGTTGGAGACGCCCGATTTATGTGACTGCTTTATGTCGTAAATTTCCACTTTGAACTGAAGCATCATAAACACGTCCACACCTAAACAGAGCCGTGTTAATTGATGACACATCGGTGTCTCGCTTTGGAGATTTATTTGGCAGTTTGGGACACTTGGCTGGGAAAGAATGGAAACCATTACACTCAAACTGTAACAGGACTCGTGTCGGGCATATGTTCACCGCTCTGCATGTGTTCATCAGTTTCTCTCCCAAACTCTAGTTTCGGGGATGCTTCCTCCTTCACTGTGTTTGTCATTAGGAAATGTTGAGAGGAAGCAAGCGGAGAGCCTCGTCGCTTGAGAGGATCCTGGAGCCAATAACGCTTTGGTGGGTTGTGCTTGAGACAGCTGCACAGCGTGCCGTCCTGTCAGCACTCCAGAGACACAAACCACAACATGTTGTCTTTCTATCTCCTTCTCTCAGATTGGAGAACGGGACGGACCGACCACGTGTGATGGGCTCTCGCTCCATAACGTCAAGTGTTGCCGGAGGGCCGAGGCTGGTGATGTAAGTGCTTATGCAATATCACTGGTGCTGAACTTTAAAATGTAATAATTATACTTCAGTGTTTATGTTTATTGGAAATGCTTAGAATCTTTGTTCCTTGATTGTATTTGATTTTATCTTTTGCTGTAATATGTTGGACTCTGACATTTCTGTGCAGCCTGAAGTCTCAAGTTTCATCTTTACTGCTGTCACCTGCTTTTATAAACATTCTTGCTGATGCATTCAGGGACACCGGCAGAGTATCAGGTGCCAAAACTTGTTTTGTTTTTTTTTTAAATTCGCTGGCAAAGACCTCAACAGGGATTTTTTCAATCAATAATATAAATAAATCAGGAGGAACAGACCACCACACTCCTTTAAGTGGCATTCATAAGGTTTTTGAATGAAGAGAAACTGCCTGTTAAGATAGAAAAACAATCCTCTCACTTGCTTTGTGAAACGGTCTGTGGTAATAATGTATGTTTGCTTCGTAGTTTATGGACTGAGACATGTAAAACCACCAGTGTGGGTTTTTAATGTGTCATTAAAAACCCACACAGGCTGTCTTCAACCAGTATGACCAATGCTGGTTTCAGTTTCCCGATTGTGTTTGTCACCACAGTTGTATACAATGCCCGAGATTATTCCACCCACGATGAGAAGTCAGGCTTACTCATACCCGTCAGCTTGTACTCGCAGTAAAACCGTTGTTTCTTTCTCATTTTTACTGTTGATTTTCCTCATTACTGTCCAAAACAAGAATATAATTGTCATCAATTTGGTCAATCAAAACAAAAACCACAAAAAAAACATATTGTAATGCCTTGAAACATCAATAGAGTCTAGATGTTTTACAAAGGGAGGACACATAGGCGAGGAGCCTTCTGCAGGTTTTTCGGGAGGCTTTTTCAAGGCTGTTTGTCAGTCGTGGAGGCTTTTAGTCGAGACCTTGGAAAAGCAAACAGTCCCTGCTCTTACAGCAGCGTGAGGCCGTTAATAGCTCTGTTATATTCACTTTGCCTGACCAGGAAATGCTTTGTCGGCTCAGAATAAAATATTGAAAACAAGTTGAAAACAGGCTGGAACCACCACTTGTGGGATGTGCGTCTTGTTTTATGTTTAAGATCAGATTATCTTTGGTGGTTGATGCATGCATATGATCAAATGTTGATCCTGTGGATGGACACTTAACTGCCACAAAGGGAGCCACTTAACAAAAGCCGCAACGCATCACTCTTGAGCTTTAATTGCTTAATTCCCCTCCCAGGGACCAGGATGCTGTTGCGTTGGATGCATATCTCCATGTAAGTGTGGAAAGATGCATGGGGTGAACTGTTCCTTTATTGCCCATCACACGCAATCCTAGATGAGGGAGGGTGAGGAGAGAGAGAGAGAGAGAGAGAGAGAGAGAGAGAGAGAGAGAGAGAGAGAGAGAGAGAGAGAGAGAGAGATGGAGGAGGGGGCGGGTCTGGCTCGCCGTGGTTTTTCAGCACCGCGGACAGCTCCTGTCTCCGGACTGCAGGGAAGCGACGCTGGATCACATCTCCAGACGAGCCTCCAGCTCCCTCCGTCAGCGCACAGCCTCTCTGCTCCTCCATGTGCGAGGTATCCCGAGGAGGACTCGGAGTCTGTGGACTGACACCGTCCATCCTCTTGTTGCTGCTTGCATCCACGGTGCTGTGAAAGAAAGTGCTTGAATCCAGGAGGAGAGGACTGACCCGCTCGTTACATCTGCCCTCTTCTGCTCGAACGTCGCCGCTTGGTCACCTGATTATGTTGAGGTGGGGGGTTTGTCTCCAAGCCTTGGAGTGGATGTCAAAAGCAAAATGAAGTTGTCTGCCAGTGCATGCTCTGATATGAGATAGGCGATCTGCATCTTGGCTGTAATCCTCAGACGCATTTTTCTTTTTGTGGACACCATCCAGAGAGCAGGATGAGGTGCCTCTTTGACTTTTTGAATTGCACTTAAGAGAGAGAAAGAGTGGGTTTACCAGCCTGGTGCTGCTGCAGGAACAGACGTTTCCTTCTCTGCTGTCTAAACGTGCTGGGATCCTGCATCTGGACAGAAAGCAGAGTGGCCCCCCTTGTCCTCTCCTTTTTACTCGTTTTGAAATACACCAAAGCGCGATTGAAAGATGAAGAAGTTTCGGAAGGTGTTGGACGGTCTGACCACCTCCTCTCCGGGGGGAACTATCGGATCCCCGTCGTGTGGCAGCGCCGCCGGGACTCCCACCGCGGTGCCAACTCCCAAGGAGATCGACGTGCAGGAGACGCTGGTGTCGGAAAACTTTCAGCTGTGTAAGGTGGGTGGTAGATCAAGACATGTATTCCGATTTAACTACCTTGGATCCCCCACAAATCGGGAGTGAGTTTGAGATGCTGCGCTGGATTTCGGTGAAACTTCAGCACCATTGAGAGCTATTTTTTTTAATTCTCCTTAGAATGATGTCAGAATTAGACCGAATAACCTCGACCAAAACCAAAAACTAAGCTTCTAATTCTCATAGTTTCATGTTTTAGGGCTGGAAAGCAAAAGACTAGTCCATTAGTCACGCCATTGTTCATCTTCATAAAGCTTCTTCCCCGCGGACATGTGCGCACATCTGGCGGAGCTGGCATGTGTGTGCAGTGTTTGGTCCACCCCAGCTCCCACCGGTGTGTGCAGTATGTGCGCCCTGTCATCAGCATGCTGTACAGGCTTGCAGAAGCCGACACATGTGATATAAACACCCCGAACGGAAGTCAATGAATAGCAGTCTCCCGGTTGCATCATGCACAAATGGTGTAGAGGCGATGACATAACTGCTGTCCCTCCCTTCCATGAGAAGTGCACAGAAAGACAGCGGAGAGAGCCTGCAGTACTGTCCTTATCTGATGTGCATCTCACTGGGGAAGAGGGAGAATGAGGAAGGGCTCTTTATGTGAGGTGGTGTGTGTGTGTTTGTGTGTGTGTGTGGGGGGGTTATAGGGGTATTTATAGCAAGCCTCTACTGATGCATTTTGGAGCTGACTGCAGCGTCTGTTTCCTCACCCTTAATGAAATGGGTGAATTTTGGATATGCTTGTGAATAATTCATTAAGAACCTCAGAGAAACTGGGTTGTTTTCAGAGCCATATTATTAAGTGACACTGGTGGAGGGAGGGAGTTTGTCTCTTTATTTCTATAGAGGAACTGGATGAGGAGGAGGAGGAGGGGAAAGATGAGGGAGCTTGATTCACAAGCTGAAAAGGATGCTGCAGAGAACCCTCGACAAGCAGGCATTCAGGCTGGCAGACAGGGAGGAGAAAGTGCTGCAAAAGAGCAGCATGATTGCCTGGTCCCATGCAGGAAGCCGCTCCACAGTGAGTGGTTTAATATATGGTTCTCATTAAAGACACCCTATTGCCGAAAGCGCTCATGAAAAGAGCACAAGTGTAACCAAAAAAAGCTTCAGTGTTTTTATTTGACACTGTGCAGGTGTTGGATTTCTGTGTGTGTGTGCATGGAAGAGAGTGAGACAGCAACAGGAAGGAGGCAGCAGTCATTTCCGTCCATCCGTTTTATCGTCCAGACAGGGTTCAAGGGGAGACGGAAGGGTTTTTACGTGTGACTCATCAATTACATTATCAGACATTGTGTGCACTGTGTCAATCTCATCTATCATCCTCTGCTGAGAGTGTGATTATGATTTGGACATTGATCCATAGCAACATCATGGTACAGATTTAAAAAACCTACTAAAAACTATTAAACCAGATCTGACAGAGGAGACAGAAAAGCGAAAGAAGCCTCACTTCAGGAGGATGCTTTCATATCGTACGCTAAGCGGTTGGTTGGATGCACAAATGCAGACCTTAAGAACCATGTGCTGAATAAAGATCTGTCTCTCATGACCTTTTTGCTAATTCGTTGAGCTACAAAATATGTGTGTGTGCCCTACGCAGCAGAGGCTGTTGCTGTTTGTTCCCCTGCCGGTTGAAAGGGATTTTTATGTTAATCCTAATGGCATTACATGAATACTAAAGAAAAATCTGTGCGTTTCATCAACTGGATTAAAGAGAATTCATGTGCACAATTGCAAGTGAAAACACAGCTCCCCCCGAAAATTGTTCAGCAATCAAAAACACATCTAAACGTCTCATTCACTGCCCCCAATTTCGTTTTTGAAATTAGATGTTCGCTAATGGCGATATGAATGTGTGTGCTTGTGGAACGCATGTGGGAGGGTTTGGCATCCTGGCTAACTTTTCAAAGTTAGTCGTGACTTCTGTCCTCATTGTGCCGTGTGGGAAGATGTTAGAACTCTTTTTCTTTTCGATCATGATTTATGTGTTTATGGTTCATAGGAGCGCTGCTGTAGAAAACAATAGCTGAGAGAAGGTTTTGACTGAGTCAAAGATGAAGATGGGAGGTCGACCCAGGTGGCAGAGACTCAGGGAATTTTCAGCCTCATTTTGGGCAAAAGGGAGAAAGAGATTGAATCAGATATGAGGATGGAAATGTTACATTAGTGCAGCATCGGAGGCTTTTCATGCTGACATTTGACAAACTTTTTGGTCAATACCACCTGTCATTTACCTAATCTAGATTTTATGTATTATGTTCATATTCAAATGCTCTTTTCTTGCATCTTTGTGTATACTTGCATCAGCTGGTTGTATTTCCTTGGTGCATATTGGAAGTGAACTGCAGCAAATCAGTCAATTGAATTGAAGTGAATTGTATCAAGCTTATTATGTCCGCCAAGGACATTATGTTCTTTTCCCGCATTGGTTCGTCCGTCTCTCTGTCAGACAAAAAACTACCCATATCCACTGAACTTTTGCAAATAAATCCTGACATGTGGGATTTTTTCAGTTGTTTATATAATAGAAGAGAGGAGCTATTGGCCTTGGTGGGGAGGGGGGATGCATGCTGAGTGCGTTTCTAGTCATTCTACAGAATATGTACATGTGTATCCATTCGCAGTAAACAAAGAAGAATAATATACTGCATATTGGTGAAACTGTTTCCCACAGTCAGTTTGGAATGTTGCATTTGTTTTGCTGAAGTAAATAGGAGTGCAGAACGTAGCTGAATGATGGTCGAATCTGAGCTATCTTTATGTAATTACTTGTTTCCTAATACACTGGAAGCATTCAGGCTTATGGAGAAGAGGAAGCAATCTCCTCCTGGCCATCAGCCAGCAGAATCTTTAGATTGACCTACTAATGTTTTCCCATAATAGGCTATAATGTGTCGAGTTAGTTTAGAACCTGGGCTCAATCACATATCTATTTAAAGAGAACGGCATTACGTTAATGCCATACGTTTTGATAGGTGATCTGAACTAAAAGGATATAGAATAGAAACAAAACAGTACTGGATGTCCCTTCATGTCCTGTCGCCAACGGTTACTTCTAACACTCATGTCAGCATTGTTCCAGGTATACGACATTAATGGTATTTACCTTTCCTGCACAAATCCCGGTGAGGGAACAGGTGGATGAGCTAGAAGTTAGTGGAAGGATTTCTCGTCACAACCCTGCAGGAACTTTCGATGATGCTTTGTTTCAGCCTTCATTTGAATCTGATTCTGGAGGTCAACTTATTTCCTAAAGTGAAGCGGTTCAACAGTGTAACCAGTGTTGGGATGTTCTTCAAGAAATGGAATTCATCACTTGTTCATTACTCTTTTGAGAAGTGATATTATTACTTTACTTATTACTTCCAGCCATGAATAATTCATGACACTACTTCTACTGGGGAAAGTAAATGTATTACTTATAATGCGTTTCTGACAAATCCTGAATGTATCCATCTTTTTTTTATCATTTGATACACATTTTTAAACGTAATCAAACATTCCAAAGCATCCAAAAGTTTGAGTTTTTTGTACTTTATGTTCACCACATGATCTGCCCTGCAAAGAACAGGTAGGAAGAGTTTTATCAGGAAGGATTTGATGTTTACATTCTTCATCTTTTAATGACTCCTACTGAACAAGGAACTACCACAGAGCTTTGAGTACTTTGGTATGTTTTTATAAACCTGACTGCTCGTCTGTGGACAGATTTTATAACCACAACAGCATCACTACCCACTTTATGTGAATAGTTGAGCTCAGAAACAAGACCGCTTGTGAAGATGGATGTTGTCTGACCTGAGTGCTGAGGACTCATCTACATGTAATACGGGTGTAATGACTACCGAGTGCTCATTGAACAGAAAGTAAACAACATCATGGCTGCTGTGATCCCATCGCAAGGTGGTCTCGGGTTGTTACCTGTTTTTTTATTTTCTCATGAAAATTCATTTTTTATGACTAAAAACCAAAAAGCAATGTCCCCTGTAAGCTTCACAAAAGTACAAGGGCTACTGCAAATAAACATAAAAGCCTGTTCATTATATCATAAAATAGAAGATCATCACATCCGCACACCACAGATGCCATCTGCTAATGACTGGCAGTCTGTCACAATAATTTAATTTATGACATTGTTATCATGTTTTCCTCAGCATTAATTCCCACCCAACAAAAGCTCAAGTAAAATGGTACAAATGACTTGCTAAACATGTTAGCGTTATCGTCAGTGTGTTAACATGCTGATGTTATCTGAATATGTGTGCACACGCACAGAAATGCCATTTATCTGAAGACTCTGAGCTTTCATACTTTTAATAAAATCCAAAATGGCATGTGTTTTTTTTTTTTTTTTACCGGGGACTAAATTATTAAAGTTATCAGAGTTATATTACTTGCAGGCCGCGGCTCCAACCTGATTATGCTCGGCCCCACTATACCCAAAGGCTGGTACCGAGGAAAAGTAGGCTGCCAAAAAGAAAAATACTGCTATTATTACTGACACGTGTGGTAAATTATTTAAACAAAGCAACATCATGCACACAGAGCACACAGAAATGTCAGCAGTTTCTGCACACAGTCCACTTTATTGATTCCTTTGGACTTGTTGCCATGCTGAGTCTTAACCAATGAAGTGCTGTTCATTCACATATTTGCTCCTCACTATCAGACGTTGAGGTGAGGAAGGACTCAGCATAGTTTGAGCCATCAACAAATTATTTTTACGTCATTTTGAGGGTCAGTTGCCAATACTACAGTACACTGACAAAAATGTTAAATCAACGGCGGGAGTTTAGAGGTTAGAGGCTTGCTTTTTTTACTCTTACAGCATGATGTGTGGGTTTGTGAAGATGACATCGCCTCACTCCCTCAGCAGCAACCCTGCGAGATCTTCAAGGGTGTGATGACTCAGTGGGTTGACTTCCAGCTAGTCTCATATTACCATGTGTTGGCTGCCAGTGTTGGATCAAATAAGGAGTTGATGACTAAGAAGGGGAGAAAGGGAGAGAGCAATGGGAGAGGAGAGATGTTAAACAATCAGCGATGTGAAGAGATAGCATATGAATATGCAGTAGCATGGGAGCTGTAGGTAGGTAGGTAGGTAGGTAGATACTTTATTTATCCCAAGGGAAGCAGCCAGGGCACTACGAGGCTCCAGCAGTAACAGACTGCAGCACCTACCCAGTACTACCAGCCTCCAGCACCAATCCAACAATTGCAGGACCCAGCACCAACAGCTCATCTGATGACGTCATCAGTAAAATCACTCTTGGTTACTATCAGCCCCATTCACAAATTATGCATTTGTTTGCTTTCAATGTGATCATTGACTGTGTTTCCATGGCTTTATAAATGTTCACGGCTGAGGAAAGAGGGGATGGTGGAAGTTATAGCTGTAGGTGCTACAGATGTATTTCTTAGTATGAGTGACATTAATTAAACTGGTGGAATTATGGAGGATTTGTTGTTCGAAATAACTATTCAGAGACAATCCAAACCATTCAAGAAATTGAAATGCTAGAAAAAAAACTAAAACCCAAGGAAGTCAACCATGTGCGTGGCATGTGGGTTTCTGTGTGTATGTAAGCAGGCGTGTAACTGATCATGAGGAGCCTGAGTGGCATTGCAGGGCCGTGGGTGTACGCCACGACGAGTTTGCCTCCTCCCACGTTTTCCAGTGAGCCTCAGGCTCTATGCTGGTGCCATGACTGATTCACTGACATGCATGTTGCCGTGGTTAAAAGGTTAAATCTTCTATAGAGTAGATCCACACATGGCTGGTTTCTGACCCCACTGCTGCAGGATAGCGACACAAAGCCCCAGCATGCAATGAGAAGGGAATTACCTCCTCTACTCTCATGCAGTCATGCTTTGGACACCAATCATAGAAATCATTCTAATACGGCTGTTGAACCCATGCTATTATGAGAAGAAATATCTGCTCAGCATTTATCCCAGCTGACCCTTAAGGTTGCTTGTATAAAAAGCAATCCATGTGTCCAAGTGTGTCTGTAAGGCTTGTACGTCCATAGGAAAATTATTTTAATCATGTAAATACATTTCAAACGTGAATGCGCACAGACTGAGGAAAACATGCATACATATATATGTATATTATATACATATAAGTGCCTTTCACTTTCCCCCTTTGGCCATACATATGACTCAGTGTAGTATTCAGCTCCCACATAAATGAGCCTACCACAGTCATTTGTTTCCCTACTGCCGGGGTCAAACAGAGCACACCAACCGTGTGTGTGTGTGTGCGTGTGTGTGTGCGTGTGTGTGTGTGTGTGTGTGTGTGTGCTTTCACGTGCCATGCAGCAGGCGCATGAAGGAACTGCTTATTGGATCAGGCTCTGCCTCAGTGATCAATGAAAGTGCCATCATCCTTTGGCTTTCAGTGTGATAAAGAATCTTGAAGCCTTGAATCACTTTTTTTTCACGACAAAAGACACTGGAGATAGTTTTTTAAATCGTGCGCTCACTTGACTGCTACATGTACCTCAGTGAAAAATTATCTCAGATAAAAAAGGTCAGGATAGTTTGAAAATGTCCTTAACAACCTCCTGGCCCCCTAACCTGAATAGCATGGTTGTTATGGCAACCATGGCAACAGAGGCCTATTCTGAAGTTAGTCAGCCTAACCTGATGCAAGTAAGAACCTAAACCCAAAGCACAGTTTCCCTCACCTCAAAAAAGTTATTATTTCAACCAAACACATGATCTTTGCCTGAACCTAAACAACTTTTGTTTATGTCATATGCAATGATCAATGTTCCCTCTAAGCTGCGCGCTTACGCAATCGCGCACTGCTCGCGTGTTCTCCGCGCAGAAGAAATCTATGCAGCGCATAAAATAAATTCCAACATGAACTGTAAATTAATTAAACAAATGACAATTTATTCTGTACCATTTTGTAGTGTAACTCAGTGAGTGGCAGGTGTCCAGCCAATGATATGATGCGGTTCACTTACGCAGCCAATCAATGTCATTGACAGCGCCTCATGTTTACATGCCCCGCCCACACGCCCCGCGGCGCCGGTGTTTAGCAGGTTAGCTAGGTAACGGAGCGGCTGAGTTAAGAGACGCAAATGCTACTAATCTCTTATTATGGATAAACGAACGGGCAGTGGCACCTCCGCTCACCAAGCCAAAGTAAAAAAGAAATGCGGTTCTTTTGGAATAGATGGAATGGCTGTCGGAGTGTCTGCAAACAGAAGAACAAGCGGTGAAGCCGGGTGAGATTTCTTCTTTTTCGAGTGAGAAACCAGACCACAGCAGGACTCTCACACTGACATATAACATACGACACAGCTCATGAACAACAAGATATTTGTCTTTTTCATTTTAAGCGGGCCAAATCACTTATATTAAAAGTAAACTCACCTAAATTACTGCTGTACTTTGATTCTTTTGACAAGCCATGTAACTTGCTATGATCTCAGGTTGTGGACAGGTGTGATACTGGTGTGTGGCCACAGCGTGCCCGTCTAATGTTGCTCACAGTTGTCCACAGTGTACTCAGGGAGGTTGTGTGTATGCCCGGACACATGAAAAATTAGAAGGAACATTGGTTATGACCATACCTTACCAACAGTGTTGCACATCATAATACATTTTTTTCACTTTTTGCATCGTGAACACCTACAAAGTACTAAGGCAAAGATTATCTGAGTCATATTTCCTGCCCCTGGTAGGACGCTGATATTGTCAAGTATCCTGTGGTCGTCTCGTTTGTTTTCATCTTTTGCTAAAAGCAATCACAGCTGCAACTTTGACATGAAATAGAGGGCAAACACAGGTGTTACTATGAAATTAACGAAGGCTTGATTATATTTCGGTACATAGCCTTAATGAATGTGATTAGTACCACCTGTGTTTACCCACTAGTTCATGTCTAAAAGGCTGCTGTGATAAAGGTCCATCCTTCATGTGGATGTTTTATAGTAGATTCTACAAAGATGAACTGTCATGTGAAATAGGGGAGTTTTCTGTCAATGAAGTGCAGTTCTAGAGTATGCATGCTCTGTTGTTTCATTCTCATGGCTTCTACAGTTCATTTAATAACTGTTATGTGCACACTACTATGTGCAATGTCTGTCTGCTCATTGTTGAGCTATCTGGCTGCAATACTGTTGCAGTATTTTCTAAAAGCTGTGTGTCTGTGAAGCTGTGAAGACTCTAGTTGATCAATTTGTTATGGCAGGAGATGTTTAGTGTTACAAGGTACAACAACATGTTTCAGCCCTGAAAACCAATTGAAAATAATTCAAATTGCGACAAATCATTGTTCCTGTTTTGTGTTGTGTCCCCAAATCTCATACATTGGTCTTTTGGAAAAAACAAATATCTTAATACCTTTGCTTTTGAGTTTTCTTTCTGTGCGATGTCCTCAGTAATCAATCCGGAAGGTTAAAGAATCTCTATGTGAATCAGACAATGTTTTTTCTTACATAAAATTTAAAGCTGAAAACAAAACACTTGGAAGCAGGCTGCAGAAGACATTTAATTTTTATTTCACTCTTCCAACTGTGGAAATAATCCAAATTAATGGATTTCATTCAATGGTGATGGTAATTTTTTCTGGCGTAAAAGAAATAAAAAACATTGTGTTGAGGTAGATCAGCAAGCAATAAACTCTTGGTTAGGACATAAAGCAGAGAGTGCGTTGATAGATGAACGGCCTCGGGCTGTGTTGTGTAACCCGTGTGTGTCTCAACTCGTCTCACAATTAAGAAACCTGCACTACCCCTCCCTCATAGCGCTTTCTGTCCTACCCCTGTTCAGATATGCCTCCTTTTAATCTTGAGCTGCTCCTGATCAAAGGAATTTTAGAGCAACCTCAGAATATCTTCCTACAAACACTCTGTTTGTTTCATGCGTGCTCTGACTCTGTCAGGTCTCTGTTAATTTTAATGGAGTAATGTAACAGGGATTCTCTACTCTTTCCTGCACTACTGTCAGTCATCCTGACATGCAGCCTTGGGAGGATAGGCGTCAAAACACCTGCCTAACGCAGAGGCCAAGTCCACACGCTGACAGTAAAAATATAACAAAAAAGAAACGACACGTACAAGCTCGGCATTCCTGACAAACAGATGACATCTTTCTTTTTTTCTTAAATGCAGTAATAAATGAACACAAAGGATCAAGTAC